>JAJIYU010014229.1:0-13348 GCA_030144865.1 Tinospora cordifolia
TCCTGAGCTCCTTTGTGACTTGTATCATATCTGGTCTTTCATCTTCTTTCGGGTTTGCGCATCTCACGGCAAGAGTTGCATATGCTTGCAATTGCTCATCACTGATCACTTCTTCACTACCACCTTCTTCTTTAAGCCTTGGGTCTACAATCCCACGAAGAAGAAGAAGGCCGTCTTCTCGAGTTAATAAGGATTCCACATATCTTGCTAGATCCTCTGCTCTTTCTTGAAAGATGTCCCTGCTCCTTTGTCTTGTTAAAATCTCTAATAGAACTATCCCGAATCCAAACACATCAGCCTTCTCTGATATTTCACCCTTTGTCATGTACTCAGGATCTAGGTAACCAAGAGTTCCCACCAACACAACTTCCTCCACATGTGTTTGTCCAATAGGAATCAGAAGGCTCAATGACAAATCAAATAATCTTCCTACATCTTGCTCATCCAAAATGATATTTGTAAGTTTGATGTCCCTATGAATAATAGGCCTAGAAGCAAAAGTGTGGAGGTAAGTAATTGCGTATGCAATTTCTGTGGCAATCCTTAGCCTACTCTCCCATGTTAATGGTCGTCGACCATCATGATGGCCAAGGATTCGATCATGCAGTGTTCCATTCGGGTGGAAATATTCAAAAACTAAGATGGGAACCTCAGTTTCCAAACAACAACCCAATAGCTTTACCATATTCTTATGGTTCATCTGTGACATCACCACAACCTCATTCATTTCCCGATTCGTTGTACGTTTTTTATATCTGGATTTCTTTACAAGAATAGTCCGGCTGTGGTTTGCTCCATAGTTTCCTTTGTACAAATTATAGGAATCTTCCTCGTATATAACGAGATGTGGGTCATAGTTGCAAGTAGCCTCAGCCAGCTCCTTTGCTGTGAAGATAAGGATTGGATTGCGCTTACCATCAAAAGATTTTATCAACTCTTTTATGAACAATTTGCTGTTCTCCATTAAGAAATTTTTTGACCCCTTTTTATTAGTTGTAAAGAGCCTCATCATATTTCCCATCTGTAGTCGCCAACAACAAACTCATGCAAGTTAGCTATAGAGAAAGAGAATCAAGAAAATCCATTATGCCTGCCCAAAACGATAAACTTGTTATGGAAGGAATTTAGAAAACAGAGAGAGTTGGAAGTACAGACCCTTGGGGACGGCAAGCCCTCTTTCTCGCGGAAGGAATAGATCAAGCCTTTAGGGCTTTTTCACAATTTTTACTGTAATTAAAAGCTTTCTCCCTTGAAGTGGAATATATAATTGTACTTGTGATTTGTCCCAGGAAGCTTCATCCATGCATACTTTCCTTGATCGTTCACCACCCAGTCAACGCTTGTGGGCTAATCAAATTGAAGAAATCAAATTAAAAGACCATTATAGTTAATTTATATATATAGTTTTCGTTTAAACCTCTTATGTTACGAGATATATTGTGTCACCGCTTAAAAAAACTTAAACATTTAAGCCTCTCGTGTTATAGGTGCCTTGTTTAGTGCAAAATCAAATGTGGAGGAGGGCAACGAGAAGAAAAGAAAAGACACCCTAAATGAATCTATGCTCTAACATCTTGAAAGAGGTAGCCCTTCTTTGTATATCTAGTTAATGAGTATATATATATATATATGAAGTAAGTATAAACATGGAAAACTTAATCCTACATATGGTATATAATAAGAAAGTAATCAACATTTTCCACAAACAAATCAAAGAAAGAGAGCTGTGCTGTTGATGTAGCTAACCAAATCATAGCATTTTCTTAATGGAACCCCAAGATGATTGACTGTCTTCTTCCACATGCTTCTCAGATCTTTTGCCACTTGTATCATATCTGGCCTTTCGTCTTCTTCTTCGTCAGCACATCTTAAGGCAAGATTTATGTAAGCCTTCAAATGCTCATCAATAAGATCAGATTCTTCTCCACCGCCTTCTTTAGTTTTTGGGTCTACAATACCACGAATAAGAAGGTTATCTTCTTGTTCGAACAATGATCTCACATGATTAGGTAAATTACATTCTTCTTTCTTAAACAAGTCTGTTACTTTGTCCGGTTAAAATCTCAAGTAAACAATTCCAAAGCTCTACACATCTGCCTTCTCTGATAATATACCATTCATTACATAACCAGGAACCACGTATGGATAAGTTCCCACCACGTGATCCTCTTGTACATGTGTTTGTCCCATAGGAATTAGAATACTCAGTGAGAAATCAAATATTCTTGCCACATCTTGTTCATCCAAAATGATATTTTCAAGTATAATGTCCCTATGAATAATAGGCCTAGAAGCAATGGTGTGGAGGTAAGTAACTGCGTGTGCGATTTCTGTGGCAATCCTTAGCCTACTCTCCCATGTTAATGGCCGTTTCCCTTCATAATGGCCAAGGATTCGATTATGCAGTCTTCCACTAGGGTGGAAATATTCGAAGACTAAGATGGGAACTTCAGTCTCTAAACAACAACCCAATAGCTTCACCACATTCTTATGGTTTATCTGTGACATCATCACAAGTTCATTCATTTTCTCTTCTTTGTGTAAGTCTGTGTTCACAAACACAGACTGACACCGTGTGGGGACAACTGAAGAAACCACTTTCAATTTTTCTTTGAATTGCAAGGAAAAGATTGAAGCATTTTGGTGTGGTGCTTCTTTTTTATCTTCTTGTCAGATTCAGTGTAGGTGCTTATTTCTAATCATTCTGATAATTAGTAGAGCGAAGAGATGGCATCTGCTGTTGTTTCTATCTTTCTTGAAAACTGCTTACTGCTCTTAAACAGAAGAGTAGTGTAATCTCCGGGTGGGTTCAGCAACCAGTTTGAGAAGCTTCAAGCTCAACACAAAAAAAAAAAAAAAAAAAGTTAAATAAGGGCCTAAATTATAGATTATTATAACACTTTATTCATGAGGAACTCTGATATGTTCTTTAGAACACGAATTCATGGAAGTTGGATCCGTATGTTCCAAAATGAAAGGAAATGGCTTTAGTTCAGTGCATTGTATTGCTTGTTTTAGAATGTAACTGGATTTGAAGTAAGTTGCATGAGGCGCACTATCACTACAGAAGGTGTAAAATATTTGGATTAACTTAGAACATGATGAAATATACATTGGCTGTCTATCAATACAAAAACTTGAAAACTACATCAAAAACTAATTTAATACCTAAGATCCTAGGAATTTATCAACCCTCACATTTGTTTTCCTTGATAAAAACTTCATGCAAATTGGAGGATTAATCCGAGCAAGAGCTAGAATCGAACTGGGCAAAGTCCAAATCCCATCCCCGCAAATCAAACCAGAAGCAACAGCAGGCCCAAAGGCATCTGCCTTTGCCTTATCCAACTTCTGCCATACAAACAAAATAAGACTTCCAACACACATGTCAATTGCAAAGTAGGGACCAAGATAGAACGGTATTGCCATTGCCATTGGAAGAGGAATGAATCTTGACCACTTCTTCCCAACAATGTCTCTAGTTAAGTTGATAAGAACGGCAACAGCAAAGAAAACATAGCAGAGCATTAGGCAGTCTTTTGGTAAAGCTGAGAATCCCTCGACCCCCAATATTGCCATGTTGCGGTACACAGTAGCAAAGGGTGCAGGGTACTCAGAGCCAGGAACTCCAAGATCATGGAAAGCCTTGTAAAAGAGCCAAAAAACACAAGGAGAAATCACACAGCCCATGGCAGTCCCTATCACTTGACTGACAAACATGGACCTTGGTGAAGCCAAGGTCATGTACCCAGTTTTGAAGTCCTGCATGAGGTCAGAGGCCGTGGAGACAATATTCATCATCACCCCACATGCTGCAAGGCCTGCAATGACACCGCCATGGGAAGATCCTGCCCAAGCACCAATGACAAATATTGCAAGCTTTCCATAGGTGGAAGCAAGTGACCAGTCAGTGAGGCCAGCTCCATAGGCATTGCAGAAGGCAAGGACAGGTGCAAAAACATAGAGAACCAAAATATAATACCACCTGAGCTGGTGGAAAATATGAGGAAGGACTATAATGGAGACAACAGCAATGGAAACATAGCCTCCTATTGCAACTGTTGTAGGGATCTGGTCCTTGAGGAAGAGTTCAGTTCTGCGCACATCATCATAAGAAAGAGGTGTAGCAGTAGATGGACGATCAGCAGTGGGGAGGACACCACTGTCTTTCTTGCGGAGTTGCAGAAACAGACCATGTAGAGTTCGGTGCAGAACTTTTAAGAAATTGTAAAGACCATCACCCAAGATCACGGCAATTGCAATGAAAACCTGTATTTAATGCATGAAATCAGTTAAACTGCACCATCATTTTGAGTTTTTAGACTTCCTAGTTAACTGTAATTAATCTCCTTTTTTAACATCAAACTCTTTTCTTGGATGAAAGTGATTAATATCTAAGAGAATATTACCCTGTAACCTTGGATACCATGGAGGCTGCTGGAGCTTAGGTTTGCAGGGTACCAATCTCCCTTCTTTTCCTCTATAAGAGGCCACATAAGGCCCCAAGACAGGATTCCTCCAACAAGTAATGATACGTTGATGATGTATGGACAGATCATCCCAACACCAACGTAAGTGGCCGAGAAATCAAAGTAGAACCTGTTTTCAAACAAAGAGCATTGGAAATCAAAATTTAAGAATCATATTAGTATCTCTTCATTGACTCTAGTCTCGTACAAGACTACAGAACATTGGAAATCAAAACCTAAGAATCATATTAGTATCTCATTGTTGACTCTAGTCTGAGTAAAAGACTACAGAATTTATAGCAAAAAGGTTTTTCTTTTGCTACCGTAAACTGTGAGCTCAAACTTGATCTGAGTACCTTAATGACGAAGAGTAAGAGTTGGGCTCCATAATGACGAAGCAAACTCAAATATGTACATGCGCTACTACTAAACAAGGAACGAGCATTTGCATCCATAAAAATCACAATATCCGCATGCACAGAAGTAGGTTTACGTACTTGTTCTCATAAGCTTTGAGACCAAACGTTGGGAAGTTCATGAAGCCACAGCCATCCCCACTGGTGAAAAACCACTGGAAAAAACCCCACAAGAAGCTGAAGGAGAAAAATTTACCCAGTACCTTCACTTGTTTTCTACATTGGCATCAAAGATAGACAATAAAAAATCCATTCAAAAATAATTATTTCAATTGGCATTAAGCATAAGTACTAACGTCAAGGTACTAGGGACAGTATTTTACTTGGCAAGCTTGGCACCTTGCGGAGTGTGGAAACTGTTGATAAGGTGAGCAGTGGCAGTGCCACTTGGATAGGTTAGCTTGAAGTCTATAATCATTATCTGAAAAATAATATTAGGTTCCTGGGTTTAGAACATTCAAAATGCAACACAGAAAGTACAGAAATATCCCATACAGTGATGGTTCCTTAAACGAAAACATACCTTTCGCAGTGGCACGACAGAGAACAGACCGAGAAAACTAACAATAACAAGAAATCCAATCATCCATCCAAGGTGGGGGCTCTTAATATTCTGAGCATTATTTGCTTCTGTTGATTGCTTTGCTATGACATCACTCATTCCAAATATGTAACTTCCAAACCCACCTGATCATAAATAACACAAGACAAATCAATTAATTACTAAAATGCATAATAAAAACTGGGAGCCCATACTTAATTTCATGGTCTTGGAGTGTGCTTGTCTACCAATGACCTAGATGTGTTCACTTGGACGTTGAGAGTTGACTAGCATGTATAAAGTATAAACCTAGCTTTCTAAACTCAAAGAATGAACATGGTAAAAGAACATAAAAAATGTTTTAATTACAGTAAGTTTGATCCTAAATTGCTAGCATCTGGCTTCCTTAACAAAAAACAACTAACTGGAGAAAGTTCTTCAATGGAATGGACATGTGGACATGAGCAAATACGCTAGAAATGCTAGTGCTTACGCATCCACTCAATCAAATTTCAGTGCACCTTTCTTCAGCAGACGAACATGAGAGAACCTGCATCCCTGTGTCACTCCCAAGTCGGCCTAGCAGTACTCTTCACTACTTTTGATTAGTATGGGTAAGTAAAATATATTATTACATTGGACTGTCAGAGCATAAAAAGTTGGTATATAGGATCCTAGTCCACCTTGGATCTTAACATTCAAGACCTTGTCATGTTCCCCAAAGCTTCCATCGCCATAGTAAATAGAAATGGAGAAAGGGGGTCGCCTTGCCCCTTTACAACATAGGGCCCCTCTTCCTGCTAAAGAAGCCCGCTGGAGACCCGTTAACCATAATAGAAAAGGATGCCGTAGACACACGTCTTCATCCACTTCAAACCAAAACCCATCCTAGTCAGCATGTAGTCTAGGAAGCCCAACTAAGAAAAGAATAGGCCTTCTCGATATTGATTTTGCAAACAACGCCTAGAGTATCCGAAGTGAGCCTGGAATCAATGCACTCATTAGCGATAAGGGAGCCCTCTAGAATTTTCCTGCCATGAACAACAGCGCCCTGGAAGCGAGACCAAAAGCACAATGTCTTGGCTTGAAGCTAGAGAAGGATTCGAGCCAAATTCAAGCTCTGAGACTGATTGGGAAGTGCTTGGGCCCAACCCACCTTACTAGATAGGGCTAGCCAAGTCGGTGCTTGTCGAGCTGGGTGAATGGGAGGGGCGAACAAACTTGACCGTCGTGCCTTTGGACGACTTCCAAGTCATTCTCAGGATGGACGAGAAGAAGGAGTAAGAGTTATAACTTGATAATATTATTTATTAATTTATTAATTTAAAATTAATTGAGAACTATATTATTTATTAATTTCTTGATAATATAAATTTTTATTATTTTTTAAATATTTAATTTATTTTTAATATATTTTATAATTTTATTAATATTTTTTGTATTTTTTTTAAATTGATTGCAAAAAGTTTAATAGGTTATTTACAACTACACAATTATAACACGGTTACGACATAACCCGTTTGTAATACATGTGATACGATCCATTTATAGCACAACCCATTTACGATACAACTCATTTATGACACAATAACAAAAATTACTATCCTTACTTAAAAACATATAATAAAAATGATGCATCTTCCTGCCTAGCAAAAGTATACACATAAATTATTTTACTACCAAAACTTTCAACACCAATGACCAATGAATTTAACCTCATCACATGCGCTTCAACCAACTTTGGGCTAATTCAAGCTAATCTAGATGGCTAGATCACAACCTAAGGGTTTTCACAATGGGGCACTCAATGAGCACCTACATGGCTTCTAGGAGTTGCGGGTTGTAACGCTCATTAATTGTGCATGTGAAGTCCCTTATATATATATTATCTCTTTAAAAAATTAAAAATGATCTTTTAATTAGTTTTTAGTTAATTTTAAAAACATTTTTTATTAATTTTATAATAAAAATAATATTTAAAAAATAAATCTATTTAAAATATGATATTTTAAATTAATAATTTTAAATGTAAATAATATGTATTATAAAAAATATATATTTTATAAATCAAATACTATAAATAAATTAAATAATAAGATGATGTGAGTCTCATTCAAAACAATTTAATAAACTTGAATCCTTCTAAGATATAATATAATAAATAAAAATTTTAATAAATTAATAATTAATAATGTAACAAAGAAATCAAATTTTGGGAAAGTATAATCATTTTAAGCGCTTGTTCCTACCCCATTATTCCACTCCTTTGTTTTATCCACGTGGAAAGCAAATAATCTAGAAGTTTGACTTATGCAAGTGGTAGGAAAAGGAGATTTGTACAGGCAAGCGGGGCAACTTTAATTACAACGGAAAAGACGAACTCTCACTTCAAGGAAACCGCGAGGCCGTCAAAGCTTCTTGGGCTCCGTACACGTGATCCGGCCTTTGATCCTATGTTTGAATTCGATGAATCAACCCCCTTCATCAAATCGCACTAATGTATGGCCCAGCAACCGACCTATTTTCCTCTATTAAATAATCAACCTAAACGCTTCGTCTCTCAATTAAAGCGAGAAATCACTTGGAAGTTTTAACTCGTTAAAGAAATTTAATCAAAGCACTAAGCTCGTCCTCTGTAAAATCAAGCCAATGAAAAATTAATAAACGAAGGCAAATAATCAAAACCCTAGCCACCACCGATTATCGCGAGAACACACTTTTCTCCAAGAACAATTAATTCATAACATTTTAAAATACCCAAAAAAACGGAAATCTGAGAATTTAAAATGAACTGCTCATTAAGGCAACTGAATTAAAACCACTAACCTTGTACAAAATAAAAATCAAATCACAAAAAAAGTAACGACTGAACGCGAAGAATCAGATTCATTGCCACCACAAATCTCCAGGAACTATTTGGCATAATAACTTAAAAACGGCGGAATAAATCTGAGAATTTAAAATGAACTTTTAGTTTTCTAAATGAAAACATTAAGCTTATCGAAACAATAAATGTACAAACAAACCAGACCACTAAAAAGTTAATAGCCGACGGTGAAGAACCAGATCCCTCACTACCGCATAAAATCTTCAAAAAAGGCATCTCGAAGATGTAGTCGTAAGAATTTGACAAAATGAAATAGCGGAGAAAAGAAATCAGAGATTTCGGAAACGGGACTATTACCGCTGAAAGCGATGCCAGAGGTGGCGACGACGCAGGTCTGGATGACAGTGTTCTCCTGTCTAGTAAAGGGCTGCTTCAGCATTCCAGACTTCTCGAGAAACTTGGTCCAAGTTTTCACGAAGAAGAATCCCAAAAGTCCAGCGGACACGTTGAGAGACGGAATTATACCGGTGGTGAGATTAAGCTTCATGACGATGAAGCTGAACAGAACTCCGAGCACGAAACTCACCACGAACGCTCTCACCGTCAGCTGCCGCTTCCACGACGGCGCGTCCTTCCTCTCGAAGACCCGCTCTATCGACTGCGTTTCCTCCGGTCCTTCTCCGGCGCAGGCGCCGACGCCGATCTTCCTTTCCTCTCGATCTTTATCTTGATATTTCTCTCGCTCTCCATTGTTGTTCTCTCGGGTTACTTCTCGCTCTCGCCTCTCCATTTCGAGTTCCATTTTTTTTTTTTTTTTTAATGATCTTCGAGGAAGTTTTTGAAGCTCAAGAAGCCCTTAACTGGAGTTGCCTCTATGGCTTAAAACTTTAAATGGAGTCGAGAAGCAGATAGACATTATTGACAACCTGGATTATCCGGTATCTCCCTTTCTTATGTAGTAAAGTAGCACCCGACTCCTTTTGAGGTTTTGAGTTATAACTATTTGACTATTCCACCCACGCGGTTACAGAGAGCATTCCAAATGGCGCTGGCTAGCTGGTTTTTGGTGCACGTTGTTCTACCAACGCCAAGAGCTGGTGCTGGTTTTTTTTTTTTTTCCCTGTTTTATATTTGTTCATAATTATAATTTTCATTTAAAATTTTTATTTATTATTTTATATCATTGTAATATTTATTTTTAAGAAAATAATAATAAAATTTTGTAGCTAATAATCAATAATTAACTATTGTATTATTAATTATTTCTTTAAATTTTTTAATGTATTATTTATTTTATTTATGAATTAATAATTAAATGTAATATTAAGAAAATATGTGAAATAGAACTTATGTATAACAATATATATTTAAAAAATAATAAAAAAAGAATATAAAAAAGATATACAAAAGAATATTCTTTTTTTTAGAGTGAAAAATAAAATAAATAAGTTTGAAAAAAAGTTATTATTGGTATTGGAGTAACTCGAATAAAATATAGAGTAATAGTTAGAGATGTCCCTATAGAAAGGAGCAAGTGATACAGTGTTGTGCACTTATGATGCAGCACCTTAACATTTCAATTTTATTAGTTAAATTATTTTGAAATCAAATCTGATTTACATCTAACTAATCAAATTACTTGCATATTCTAAACAATAATTAAATATTATAAAGAAATAAGGACTAGAATTGTGTTTAAAAATTATTTATTTTATTATAATAATATAAAGTTTAAACTTTTAATTTGTAGTTAAATCATATTAACAAATATATTAGAGAATATTCTTTTTCTCAGACGTTATTATCATTGTCCTATAGTTATTATTTATTTTTTTAATATTTTTAATAATAATTAAAAGAAGAGATCAAACACAAATTTAATTGAAAAAATTAGGCACATTCTTTAGAAACCCAAAATTATATATATATATATATAGATTTAATGTTTTGTAAAAAATATAAATTAGTGAAGGTAACAAACCCAAAATTATTATCATCACTAAACGAGAATAGCTAGTCCTGAATTTATAATGAATAGATGTTGTATGGTCTTGAAAACTCTAAAATATTTTTGTATTTTTATTTTATAAATATATATATATATATAGCAAATAATTAATTTTAATAAATAAATAATTTTGATATATAATACATTATAATTTTTAAATAATTAATTATATATATAAAAAGTAATTAATTTTAATAAACCATTTTAATATACTATACTATAAATTTTTAAATAAATAATATATATATTATATATAAAAAAAATCAAAGTCAATATGCTGTAGACAAAAAAAAAAAAAAAAAAAAAAAAAAAAAAGAGAGAGAGAGAAGGGCGCTGCATGCAGGCGGAGTTGTTCAGCGCCTGGTTTACTACCTAGACGCCCGAGGCATCCAGTCACAAAGGCGCCCACGGAGCGCCGTTGGGGACGCCCTCCACGAAAGTATAGAAAAGTAGTAAGCATTTTGGTGTGAAAGCGTGTGTCTATCTTATCGCGTATTCACGCAGTAAAGCTAGCTTTTGGCACGCAAGCGTTAGTGCTGCTAAAGACAAAACAAATGAAGAAGACAGGAGTCACGTGGACCACTATACATAAACACATCTATTTTTTTTTTTTTTGGAATACTAATTATTAATTCACTGTTACAAATATTAAAAATATTAAATACATAGTTACATATTATATGTCACTGCAACGATGATAATGCTTAAATTTTTTAATATTTTAAAATTATATATGAATTACGCAGTAAGGTATGTGTAGCATTACTATTTACTTTTATATGCTTTATTTTAAACACTAAGTGTTATAATATATATTTATAATATTAACTAATAAATTTATATCTCTAATATAAATATATTCTTCATTTTGTATTGTTATATTTAATGTTATTTATGATGCATTTTTGGTCATTTTTAAGTATAATATTTTTACACTTTTTATTATTTATTAATCATCAACTTTTATAACAACTTTTAATTAAAAGATTACGATTACACTATATAATATTATTTTATTTTTATATGTTAAAAGATTTATCAATTCATAATAAAACTACATAATAATAATTAATTTTTTAATTTTTAAAATCACATCTTTTTTAATTAAATAAAGAATGTCAAAATAACTTTTCTAAAAATTAATGTACAAATTATTATCCCACAAGACTTAAACTTTAATTAATTAAAATAAAACACTTTCTTAATTCAAAGTTAACTAATTTCATTAGTTGTAAAATAATGTATAAGTTACACTTAGAAAATAAATATTGAGCCCGAATTTATATTTAAATAAAGTCTTTCTAATTATCACCTATTTTTCTCATCTAAAAAAAATGTAGCCTTTTAAGCGCTAGCTAGTTTAATATTCATAAATCCGTCCATCCTTATTTCCCATAAAATTTAAAAATTTGCTTCTTCTTCTCTTTTTTAAAAAAATTAAAATTAAGAAATGCACATTGATAATCTATTAAACTCAAAATATTTATGACCATAAATTTTATTAGTTACAAACGCATAACCTTTTTTGAAAGATTTTTTTGTTTGTAAAAAATAAAAAAAATAGATGAGAATATTTTAGAATATAAACGAAACAGGGCAAATATATAAAGAGATATGTTTACAAATAGAGACCTGACCATGTAAAATCCTGTTATATAAATAATAATCGTGATATTAATTTGGCATATGTTATTTTTATTTATTTTTAAATGACGTGCACAATGACGCTTTTCAATTCTGATGGAAGAAGTTAAATGCTGCCGTCGTGGTCAACGTCAAGATTGTCGCCATTGCACTCTTGGACTGGCTTGTGGGAGCTAGTGGTCAAAGGTCGACATGTGTGTACATGCTGACGATTTGTGAAGAGCATGCATTACCCTCCAAGTCAAATGAATGGATACTAATGGGGCAATGTTGACCGTTAGCGCCATCAATTAGAAAGAGAGTTCGGCGTGCAAAAAATCTCCCGAAATTAGGGTTTTTACATAATTACCTTAAAATTTTTTTTACATAGGCATTATCTGACGAGGTAGAGTGAGGTGACCTTTATATTAAATAAGTCTTTTATAAAAATACCTTCTATTCGAATTAAATTTTATATTGAAAGCGTCTTTACAAAAATGCCTTCAATATAAATTAAATTTTGTTCTAAATGTGTCTTTACAAAAATTGACTTTAGTACAATTTTTTTTTATTTTTTTTAAGAATACATCTAATGTGTACTAATATTTACCCATAGACTCTAGAAACAGATGAAAAAAAATTTCGACAAAAACTTAAAAATTTAGCAACATGTTTTTGTTCACCGTGGGTAATTCAGGAGAGATTTTGTTACAGGACCAGTTCCGGTATGTTCTAATTGTAATACCCACAAATTTCGATGTTATAATATTCGAAATTCAAAAAGAAAATAAAAAAATTGAAATTTACTGTTACTATTCAAATATACGGTTACTGTGTATAAATACGGTCACTATTTTGTCGACAGACAAAATAACTTTCAGTGGGTTACTGTAGCTACAGTAACAGTACTGTAGCTATAGTAACAAACTATTCACAACTGTACGGTTTCATCTTTTTCTGCCAGAAAATTCTATATAAACTCCCCCCTCATTCTGAAAATTCATTCCAACAAGAAAGAAAGAATTTTCTTGCTTACTCTCTTCTCTTCTCTTGTTCTTCAACTGTCTTAGACAACAAATATAGTAGTAGAAAGGAGAAAACCCCAATTTCTGTATAGCAGTAGTGAAGATCTACTGTTGGGTGCCTCCCTTGAAGCAATTGGAAGGTGGTTCTGATCAGAGCAGGTATAATCACTCTGCTCTAGTCTTTATTTAAGTTGGGAGGTATTGCTGTTCATTTAAGTACGCATACGCTGTTTACTGTTCATATATACCCCACTGTTCATACGGTACTGTTCACCGTTACTATTTGGCACTGTTCATTTATACGGTACTGTTCATGGACATCGATTAGATCACATTTTCGACACGTAGATCCCGAAGACTGTTGATCAAAGCCTCAAAACAAGTTGAGATAATACAGCAAGGATTCAGAGAAATACTACTGAGGTGGAAGTGATTACTC
>JAJIYU010014230.1:0-13336 GCA_030144865.1 Tinospora cordifolia
GGGACTTCGGCTTGGTGTATAGTCTCCACAGCCATTTCCCCATCAGAGCTTGGTTACGCTTGGAAATGCTACCTATGCCTAGGCCTCCCTGCTCCTTGCTTTTGCAAACTTATTTCCAGTTCACCAAGTGTTGACCCTTTTCTTTCCCTTCTTTCTTCCACAAGAAACTCTTAAGGCTTTGTTCTATTTTGTTTGCTGCCCCTTTTGGAATCTTGAACACCGATAGGAAGTAGTTCGGAGTTGCCTCTAAGACAGCTTTTACGAGCAATAGTCGGCCCCCACGTGATAGGTAACTCCCTTTCCAATTGTCCACCCTTCTTTTGGTAATGTTAATGACAGGATTCCAGAATTCCAGCTTGTTTGGGCTTCCTCCCAATGGCATTCCTAGGTAATTCAGAGGCCATTTTCCTTTAGGAACCTGCAAGCACTCTGCCATTACATCCATCTCCTCGTCCATCACATTCAGACCCACCAGTTTGCTCTTCTCAGCATTTATTTTTAGCCCAGATACGAAACAAAACGTATCTAACGCTTCTCTGACATTCCGCACTTCCTCAGCATTATTCCTCATGAATAGAATGCAATCGTCCGCGAAGAAGAGGTGACTTAATGATATTCTGTCCTTCCCTATCTGCAGACCACTGATTATACCTTTCTCCTCCGCCTGCTGCAAGATTCTAGATAGACTATCAGCCACCAGAGTAAATAGGAATGGGGATAACGGATCCCCCTGTCTTAACGCTCTTTGACCTTTGAATTTGCCCCTTGGCCGACCATTGATGAATATTGAATAAGAAACTATAGATAGGCAGCCTTGAATCCATCTTCTCCATTGTGTTCCGAAACCTTTGACTCTTAGGATAAAATCTAAAAAACCCCACCTCACCGAGTCATAGGCTTTCGCGAAATCTACCTTCAGGACAAGGCCCTGCTTCTTCTCTGCTCTATACTCTTCCACCACCTCATTGGCAATTAGAACTGCGTCTACAATTTGCTTGTCTTTAATGAAGGCCATCTGGAGTTCACTAACTATTGTGTGAAGGATTGACCGCAGTCTGATGGAAAGAGTTTTAGCTATTATCTTGTATACGCTCGTGATTAGGCTGATTGGTCTATAATCATTGAGCCTTATCGAGTTAACTTTCTTTGCTATAAGGCAAATGTATGTCTCGTTAACCCTTTTATTGATCACCGCATCCTTATGGAATTCAGTCATACAGTTCAAGAGGTCCTGTTTGACCGTGTCCCATTCTGTCTGGAAAAAACACATAGAAAATCCATCCGGTCCTGGAGCTTTGTCTCCCTCACAGCTAAAAACTGCTTGTCTTATCTCTTCTTCCTCAAATGGCCTTTCAAGCCATCTTCTGTTTTCCTCTGTTATTGGATTCCAGTTCAGCCCTTGAATTTCCTATCTTCTAGTAGTTTTCTCCATAAAGAGGACCTTAAAGTGATTAATGATGACTTCCTGAATTTGAGGACCTTCCTCCAATATTTGGCCTCTATTCTCTTCCAATCTGGTGATCATGGCTCTTGCCTTTCGAAGAGTGAGTATTCTGTGGAATTATCTCGAGTTGACGTCGCCTTCTTTAGTCCATTTTATCTTTGCTCTTTGTCTCGCTTGCCTTTCCAGTTTGCACTCAATCATCTGGACTTGCTTAATCATGTCTATCCTCCTTTCCATCAACTCCGGATTATTTTTTCCTTCCTCCATCTCAAGGTCCAGCTGTTTAATGACTTGGATTAGTCTCGTTAACTCCATCTGATCTTGGTTTTGATTCTTGTTGCTCCACTCTCTCAGCTTATTTTTGAGATTTAACAGCTTCATCATGCACTTGTACCCTGCCCATCCCCTAGGGTTGTGACTTTCCCACTCCTTCTTTACAAGCTCCTTGAACCCCGGCTAGGATATCCAGCTATTCTCGAATCTGAATGGGACTGGTCCCCAAGTAGCTTTCGTTGTATCCAAAAGAATTGGCCAATGGTCCGAGACTATTCTTTCCAGACCCCAAGTTCTTCGGCTCGGGAATTTTTCCCACCACATCGTGTTCCCTAAAAATCGGTCCAGTTTGCAAAGGGCAGGAGGGTTCCGACCATTGCTCCAAGTAAATTTAATGTTCTTCATGTCTGCCTCCTTCAGCTGCATATCTTGAATCCAATCCTCAAAGGCCTGCATTTGGGATGTGGTGTAACTTCCTTTTAGCTTTTTCTTGTAATTTCTCATAATGTTGAAGTTCCCCCCTATTTACCACGCCCCGTGCACGAATGCTGACACAGCAGCAAGTTCAGTGAGGAAGTCCACTCTTGCTGCGTTATCACACGGCCCGTAGACTGCTGAAAACCCTCACTCCTGATTTCCTTCCTCCTGCAGCCGAAGAGTGAGGGAGTACTCTCCTTCCAGCTTCTCCATCAACATAAACTTCCTCGAGTCCCACATTACGATTATACTCCCTGCCGATCCTTCTGCTGCCAGGTCGACCTAGTCAACGAAGGAACGTTTCCACCATCCCATAACCAATTGTCTGTCAATCACCTGCTTCTTCGTTTCCTGAAAGGTTATGATATTCGCCCTGGATGATCGGGTGGTTTTTTAGATGGCTTGAGTCTTAGCGGCGTGCCCCACGCCTCTTATATTCCAGCTTAGGATCTTCATCGCCTAACTAGCACCCTCCCCCCTTAAAGGCTCCATCACTGGCCTTCCACCAGCTGCGCATCGATTGTTGTTAAAAACGCTCGAATACGCTCTATTTCCTTCTCCTGAACCTCTTCTGTGTTCTCTTCCTGTCGATTCCACTGCATCATGAAGTCTTCATTTTGCTATCCTATCTGGCCTCTCATTGTTGTTCCTTGCTTCTCTTGTTGTTCCGGTTGACTCCATGTGTCATGTTCCTTCTCTGCCTGCATCCTTATTGTGTTTGGAGGCGTAAGCCCGATGAATGAGTGTGGTGTTGCGTCCGAGGTGTCAGAGGGGGTTGAGATAGAATGGGGTGAGGGGAAGTAGAAGTTTTGAAGATGGTTACTATCCATATTGCAGTATATGATCTTCCTCCTCCGCATGCCATGTGGATTTGTCGTCTTTTGTGAATGGAGTTTCCTGAACTCCTTCTAACTCTGATCCGTAGTCCTCGGTTCGCTCCCCAACGTCCTCCGACTCCGTCACTAGCAACTTCATCTTCTCCGACTGAGCTTCCCATCTAGCTACCACCCCCCTGCTCTCTGTGTTTCCTTCTTGTTTCCATCTTCGGTAAACACTTATGTTCTTCCAACTATCATGCCTTCGTTCGTCGCACTGTGATTCCTTCTCCTCCTTGCTTCTGTTGCGACCTTCAAGTCTCCCAGTTATTTCTCCTTGTCCTTCTTGTTCTTTGGTCTTATAGGGTCCACCCCAGTCTTTCTCGGTTAATTCATGATATTGGCCCGTCTTATTCAGGTCTGTTGGATCTTTGTTAAGTTCCCTTCCCTGGGTATCTTCTTTCGATTTTTGGCTTGTGGATCCAACTTCCCGACGGTTTACCCTTCCTCCTTCGTTATTTAAGGCCCAAGGCCTTTCGGCCCAGTTTCCATCTGCTCTAGCTGGACCCGTCCATGTTTCCTGTGAGTGTGTCTTGGCCCACTCTCCCTGCCTTCTGTTTTGACTTCCTTCGCGCCCTTGTTTGAATCTTATCTCCTCTCTCTCCTTTCTCAGAGCTCTCCTCTCCTTCCATGCCACCTGTCGTCGTTCGGTATTGCCCGCCGCCTGACATCTGAAGCCTTCCTCTTGTGTCTCTGAATCTTTTGTAACGGCATCATGGCTTTCACGACCTTCTCCACCAACTCCGTTACCGTCAACTCCTCCGTCAACCTTCTCCAGGATTTGGACCTCGTCGCTGCTCCGGTCACCGGATGTTTGCTAATTTGCAAAAATTCCCATTGGAATTTTGTTTGCCGTGAACTGATCAATTATTTGAGATCATAATTCTGCTATCTCCAGGCCCCAGTTCCTCTCTATCTCTACCAATCTGAACTCTTGGACTCTTTCGTCGTCATATATCTCGAATTCCTTTGGTAGAAAACCTGATAGATGTCCTTTCAGTCTTATTATCGCCATCTCCATCATGGTTCCATTCAAGGTTGCTTCAGCGATATCCAGCAGTCCCCCACAGGCCTCCCCAATCTTCCCGAAAGTGTAGATATTCCAGTGTTTTGGGGGAATGCCTTCTATCCCCATCCAGTTATTCCGGCATGCTACCTGGCCTCCTTGGCTTGCCGTTTCCTCGTTCCACTCCTCTATGTAGAAGCCTCCTAGATAAGTCTGATAAAGTTCAGCTCTTAGGATGGCCATGTCTGCTGGGTCATTGCAGATTAATAGGCCTCTTGCCACGTCCAGCTTGCGTATGGTCACTTCCTTTTTTAACATCCTTTTTATCGATCTCTCGATCGTCGCCCATGATGTCTCATCTGATGTTCTCATAATGGAGAACCATGAACTGCGTGTGATCCTCTGCTCATTTCCTCTTCTTCCCCTATGGTTTGTCTGCGTTCTTGCGGTCCTTTCGTTATGGCTCCTTGTTCTGTTTTCCTCCCTTCTGAGTGGCTGAAGATGGTGCTCTTCCATGTCGTTTCTTCGATTCCTGGCTTCTTCTCCTGTGTCTTCCACCAATCCCGGTCTGTTCGCTATATACGCTGGTGTTTCTTGGACCACCCTATCCAAAGCCTTCCATAGTTGTCTCCAAGCTTCCATGGTATGCTCCTTTGGAATTATGATGCTCTGGCGTTGGCCGTGCTCCAGACGTGTCAGCTTCAGGAATCTGCCTCTCTCATTCGCAATGACCTCCATTAGCGTTGTATATCCTCTGTTTTTTAACACTCCTATTGTTCCTTGATCGCCGACGTTGTCCACAATCAGCTTCCTCAGTTTGTTTTGAATCCAATTGGTTGTTTCCCGATCTATCACTATTTTATAAGTCCGGTTCTTTGTGATTTCTTGAATACTGGTTTCTTCCCCATGTTTCCTGTATAGTACCGAAAAGCACTTAAACCTTGTGTTGAATGTTTTGTATTCCCCATCTCCAAAAACCGGAGTTTGAGATTTATATTTAATGCTTTGACCGTTCTTTATCTTTTCTTCCTGCGTCCGGTTATTCCTTCCTTCTTGTACCTGCATCTGCCAGTCTTCCGGTCTCCCTCCTTGTTTTCTATTTTGTCTTTTCCTTGTGACAGTAGTCCACCCTCGATCGTCCTGCTCCTCTGTATCTCCCTTTACTATTTGACTCCAGGATCTTGGTTTCTCCCTGTGTCGGTCCAAGTCATGGCGTACCTCGATATGTATGCGTTCGTCGTTTTGCCATTTATGTCTCTTTACACCTCCGTGTATCTCCCTCCGTTCCGTTCCTGTCTCGTACCGTTTCTCCGTTTTCTCCTTCCTTCCTTGTCGTTCTTCCGTTGGTCTTCTTCGGTGAGCCGGTTGTCGTCTTCGTAGGTTGTCTCGATCGCCCGCGTTTTCGTATCGCTTCATCTTCGTCTTTAACTAGGCTTCTTTTAATAAATTTTTACTTGTACAATCAAGTTTTTTTGAATACTCGAGCACCTGTAAAATATGATGTCTAAGAGTCTAGTCCCAAGAAAGGTGATGTCTCATAGCTGGAGTAGGAACTGATTGAATCCCCAAATAGGTATTCTTAGGTATCTCTGCAAGTTGTGCTTTTCACATGGAGATTGTAATTGTAGCTTGCAACTTTGTTAGGTATTAATATATGGGGAGCTTTCTTTTGTGCAAATTCCTTGTAATTATAGCCATGAAATATTTGGAAGATGCCCAAAACTATGTTTTATTTATTGCTTTTACTTTCCTTAAACTTAAAGCTTATGCATTGTGTATCCCCATATTTACTTAACCTAGGGTGCCATTTGTGGATATTTTGCTAATTTGCTATTTATGCCAAATGGGTAATTACATTATTGATTATGTGCATGTATTTTGTATAAAAACTATAAATTGAAGTAACTTTTTATAGCCAATATATTGGCTATCTTAAAACTATCCCATTATACTTTCTAACTCTTACTATTTCCCAAACTTATGAGTGTTCAGTATTTATCCTTAAAATTCTGTCCTTCCTTTCTTATATATTGTCCATGTTAGAGCATGGAATGAAAATTCATCGAATTTCACCGAAATTCGATGAAATAATTCAAATTTTTTGGCTATTGAACCAGAGTCTAGTTGTTAAAAAAAATTATAGAAATTTGACAAAAGTTTGAAGATTTCGACGAAATTCGACAAAACTTCAATGATTTTGATGAAATTCGTGAAAACTTTGAAGATTTTGGTGAAATTTGTGGAATACACAAGTAAATAATATAAATAAAATTCTTAACATGTACAATGAACACTAAATATTGTTAATGTTAAACGACAAGTTTGAAACCATTATATTTATACTTTTTTTACGTAAAATATATCAATTTATATTTGTTTTCATCATTTGTAATAGAAATTATGCATATTTTAGCATTTATATAGAATTTTTTTTGAACTTCTCTAAGTCAAGAAATTTTTACCAAAATTCTCTTGAATTTTTCGAGCTTTTCGAATTATTTCTGATTTTTGAAGGTTGAAGTTTGAGCCGAAGTCGAAATTTCGTTCCATGTGCTAGAGTTGACTCAATACACTCCATTATTCTTGTTTCTCTTGGAGTGTTTGGTAATTGTTGTGAAAGAAAATAATTCTTCAAAGCTTGTTGTACTTCTAAATGAGATATTGTTGATGTTGCTAATCATGGCTAACATTCTTCCTATGAAGGTACATGGGTGAAAATGTGTTCTTCTGATTTGCTATCTTGATATCAAAGGGATGCACTGTTTGAAGAGGACACACCATTCTAGATGCTGTCAATAGTATTGAGCCTTCCATGCACCACAAGCTAACTAAAATCTTGATTTTGAAGGACACCTAACCTGACTTGATAAAAGAAGCAGCAAGGAGAAGGAAAGGATGTTTTGGGTTGTCCATGAGGGTGGGAAAAAATGACTCTCAGGTTTTAAGACTGAAAGGTCAAATAGTAAACATAGATGATCTTTTACCTTGCATGTTGCCCAGGTTGGAATATGGTTAGAGATTGTTTGCAAGAAATTCCTCTCTTTTAATTTTATCTAGATTTCTTTGGAGCTGTGGATTCCAAGCAATAGATTACTTTCCTTTTATGTGTAGGCAAAAAAGATGGTGTGTTTCCCATGGTCATTTGAGTGAGGTCAATGAATGAGGTTTTCTTTGGCTAGCATGTTGCCCCTACACTAGCCGTACTTGCAAAGCTTTATTCAATGACCATTGACATAAATAGATCTAGAAGGTTTGCATAGGAATATCCCCAAAAGGGTTCATATTTTGACACTTCAAAATGATTAAGCTCAAAATGTGGACTCTAAATACTACATAAAATACAAATACTTGAAGCAGTAAATAATGATTTTACCTTACAACAATCCTTCAATTTTCTTTACACATCTAGTCTTGAAATACTTGCATTGCCATTTTCCCATTTTAATTACGCTTCAATAAGGCGTTAGTTTCTTTTTTTTTTTTGTTTTCGGGTAAAACGAAATACGTAAGTGCTTTTATATAAAACACCAATGATGCAACAAAATTTTATGGTTTAGAATCTTAGTTAACAAATCACAAGTGGAAGTTCTGGGTTTGGGGGCAAAAGTTCATCAAAAGCAGCGCAGGTGAGAGGCAGCAGTTTATCAAAGCCAATATGCATTGTCCAGGTTCAAGGATATGTGCTTAGGTTGGGCGATGGGTTGCTTTTCTGATTGAGCATTACCATCAGTGTCCCACCCATGATGGTTTGGTGGGTCTGAAAAGTACCCAATACCCCACGTAGTGAACTGTAATACTTGTTTCTCCTCAAAGCCAAAAATAAAAAGAAGTCATGTGCAATGTGTGATGTATGTGCAATGTATGCTTGTGTGTGTAGACGTATCATGAAAACACTTTGGTTGAATTTATTTTTTTGGGAAGACACTTTGGTTGATTTGAGTTGGTAAAAATTAGATTGTGTTTTCATTCTAACATTTTGTTGAAAGATGCTATGTATATTTTGCTTCTCATCCTTGTGTCAGAAGCATCAGCCCTTAATTTTTTTTTTTTTTGGGTCAGAAGAATACTTACTAGCAAAAAATTGTAAAAATTCTATATTTCAATTTTTGTGTTTTGTTTGCCAACATTTTAATGACAAGTGAATTAAAGATCTTTTCCTTTTAGTTCTATCTGTAGTGATGCATTGGTATCTTTGCTATTATTCTTATTAATTTCTTTGAATGTTTAGTCAGCTCAAGGGTCTCAACCTAACTGGAGTTCTACCTGAAGAATTTGCCAAGCTTCATTACTTGCAAGAAATGTAAGTGTTTCATACTTTCCTATTCACTTTTTATTTATATAAATATTACTTTGATCAGTTATAATTTTAATCTCGGCCAAAATCTCTTGGAATCTTGCTATCATTAGAAGATGACTAATTAACGACCTGAGTCAATTTTAATCATGCACATGGATTTCAGTCCTTGTGCTACCAAGTACCTAATTCTAGACTAAGGATAAAAATCTTGTCGAAGATGTCTTCCAATGTCGTATTTAGAGAAAATGATAACAAATTTAGATATGAGGTAGGGCAGTTTGGTACTTGAAGTTCTTACCTATGCAAGGTCGAACCAAATTTGGGTTTAGAGTATGCAACCTCATCTTGCTTTGAAAAGGATGTTTCCATGACTCAAGTTCATGATCATATGGTCATACAGTAGTCAACTCTTGTTGTTGCACTATGAACTTCCGATCAAATTAGATATGGGAGATATCATTGATGCTGATGTATATGCACTTTTTTTTTTCCAGCCCCTTCAAAGATTCAGGTACAAACTGGTATATCTTGGATGGATTGCATTTGGTCTAGGGCCTAGGCTGATAAGATAAAATAGCAATAGATTGGAGGTCATAGGACATACTGAAGTTCATAAAGTCTCCCACACTTATTGTTGGGTGCACAACCTTTGGCTCAAATGCCTCATCGGAGTTATTTATACAACGCTAAGAAGTGGTTAGAAGAATTTATGGAACAGGTAAATGATTTTAATGATTGCGTCAATATTGAGATGGCTAATGTTGTTTGTTTGGAAATCATTAGCCTTCTATATAAATTGCAATAAAAACTGCAGTGTAATCACCAACTCTTTTATTTCATTGAATCATGTGTCAATGAGTGATTTCAGTGCGCAATCCCAGTACAAATCGAAGGTGGTGGAGGTGGTGCACTTTCCATTATAGTGATTAACCAGACCAATTTAGTGTTATTCTAAAACAAATTGTTGGAAACTGTTTTGCTGGAAATGGTTATTTGAGACCGTTATTAAAAACTGTTTATAACAAAACCGTATGTTTCTTTGTTAAACTAAAAAGCATGTGACTTTTGGTTTTGGTTGTTATCATTAGTTTAGTATTTAAAGATTTCTATCATTCATTGATAGTGATGAAAAGAAATACAAGGAAAGAGAAATATTAGTGAGCATATTCTCCAATATTAGTGATTAAAACATTTGTACTGTGAATCTACATTGTACTCAATTTGTAGTACAATTCAATAAGGTTATCTTTTTGACAATAGAAAATACGTGAAACATCACTGAAATTCTGGTAATACTCTTCTGCATCTTCTTAATATTATATTTATCTAGTTTGCACAAGTTATTGAGTGGCTACTCCTTTTGGACTAAATGCATTCTCCTTGAAGTCATATTTGACAGACAAGGGGTGCTTGTTAGGCAAAGATATGTCTCAGAAGAGTTTTGATAGTGCAAAAGAGCATTGAAGACAGATAATGAATTCATTATGTTGAAAATTTGAAGATAGGAATTCCAATTCTCACTTAATAAAGTGGGAAATTGTATGAATAAGGATGCATCAAGGAGCTTTGGAGACTAAGAACATTATTAAGAGGAATGTTGTGCTTATAGGGAAATGTTTTGGAGGAATATTCTTGCCATGCTCTACCATTAATATCCTTGGATATATATCTCCAAATATCCAATTACTATGTACTGCCTGTTTTGGTTAGACTTTAATTAATTGAAGGAGAGACTACATTTTGCGAAGTTACTCGGACAACCACCTTCCACTCTATAGCTCTCTTCTCAATTCTTTATTATCATTGCCTAGTTCATAAAAAATCATCTTTCTTTTTGACTCATTCTAGTAGTCAGGGTTTGTCTGCGGAAATTGCATTTCTTAATAACCTGATAGCTCTTTTTTTTTTTTTTTTTTGGGGGGGGGGTGGGGGCAGGGACAATTGGCTGTATGTGGGCTTCACCGTACTTGTCCCTAGGGCCCTTGGTTGATATTTGATTCCCAGTCTCACTTATGTGATGCCGACCCTAGGACTAATAGAAACATGATAATTAGAGGGGGAGGAGTACTAGGTTGCTTGGTAAATATCCAAGAATGAGTCAGCACAAACAGTTTGACAAAGGTGGTTCTTCAGCATACGATAACTTTACCTCATCCTTCAACATCTTCTAGTCGACCCCTCACCCTTCTATCTGTATAGGTCCCTTTCACTTCTTTATGTGGAAAGCTCCATCACTTCATGCAAAGATATACACTGCAATAGGTTGTAGAGGCAATTCTCCCAAATGAATATTGCTATGCATTGATGTGTTTTGTGCAGATAACATTGTGATATGGCAAATCACATTTCTTAAAAATATATGTGACTATTTGAATGTGTCCTTTTTCATGTTTAGGTTTAGTGGGAATGGTACGGAGTTGTTATGTGATCGAGAGACATATGCTATTCTCATTTTCGGGGAATGTGAGAGATTTTTTTTAATTGCAACTTCATGGTGCATATGGTTGAAAGAAACAACATAATCTTCAAAGATGAAAACAATAGCTTTGAGTTGTTTTTGGTTTGCACTCTTTGGCTTAATTTTTCTTTAGTAATAGCTAGCAAGTTTTCTAAGGGGCAACTCAATGTAGTAGGTATCTTTTGAAGTACAAACAACCATCTTATTAATAATATGATGAAACACAAACTGCACCATGGTAGTCAAAATTGTGATTAACAGGTGAATTGTTTGGGTCCTGGGGAATCAAATTGAAATCTGAATGCACGAATCATAGGATTCAGGGTACCATTGCAAGTATATAGATCTATGACATCCTGCAAGTCTAAAATGACCATTTGACAAACCAAGTGTAGCCCCAAAAATCTGGAGCCTATCCCTCGATGAGTCCAGGCGAAGCCTTGCGGGCTCAAAGCAATCAAAACATGCAAGTTTTCATCATTTCCACTAAAACTATTTAAATCTATCATTTTATGAAATTTGAACATAGATTATACGTGCAGTTCAACATAGAGTTAATGGCTTAATGCAGAACATATAAAGAAAATGTTAGAAAACTACATAGAGTATATGAAATTCGAAGTTCTTAGTTTAATATAAATCAAAAGTTCTTTCAGTATTCCGACTGTAGAAAGTCATGGGCGATTTCAGACGATGTGACTATAGAGACGCACTCACCGAAAAAGTTCATGACTCAAATGATTGACGAGGGGGTGGCGAATGGACGGAGGTTAGACGACGAAAGTCGGTACGAAAGAAGGATGGTGAAGAGCTGCATGGAGTCATGAGGACCACATCTCGATGTGGTCAACATTTGTGGACTATTCATCTTTGACTCAAGATTTAAGACCTTTAAATCGAGGTCGCCACGCAGAGTGGTGAGTTTATCCTACAGTAGATTACTAGATCTGAGACCTATGCGTTGTCCCTTGCTAAGAGTGACATTCTGTGGCTAAGCATTGAAGTCTAGAGGGCCATGAATGTGCCTAGGAATGGAGAGTTTAAGAAGTCAAGGCGGATGGATAGACACCTAGTCTTTATTGAAACCTATTCTAATAATCGTGGGAGTTTCCTAAAGATTGCCAAGCTAGCCAGAGGAGTATTTCAAAATATTTTATTCCTGAGGACCCAGAGTGGAATATGTGGAGCACCTTTATTCAAATATTGGAAGCAATCTCGTAGGATCTCGAAGATAGTCTCATACAGGTAAGGACAAGATCACAAACGAGGATGAACTCATGGGTGAAGGAATAGGAATCTGTCAACATTCATCGTGAGGTCCACCACAAAGGAGACAAGGGTCACTGTAAAGTCGATAAGGTCGAGGAGAAGAGATTTGCAAAAAAGCCAGATATTCACTCCAGTCGGCTTAAAGTAGTAAGAGCCTTAGATTTCCATTCATGGCAGGAGGTGGAGGAGGAACTTTCTCTGATTTTGGGATGGGATCCATATTTAATTGTAATCGACGTCGTGAGGGCTATCATTCATTGCTAGAACGGAGAGGAAGTGGCCAAACTCATTGGCCCTCCTTGAGTACAATTTGTAACATACATATCCCTAAAGGAATGGTATGATTTTGAACTTTGGGAACAAAGGCAGATCGCGTGCAGTAACAGTTGGATTGGGGTGAAAGGTATTCCAACGAAAAAGTGGAGTATTGAATTCATCTTGGAGATCGTAGAGAAATGCAATGGGCTTTTGGACATCATGGAAGCCACTCTTTCCAACTGATTGAGAGAACTAGCAATCATGAAAGTTCGAGGATTCCAGTTGGGGTTCTTGCCGGCTAATTTGGAAAATGATGATGATGGGGTTACGAAGTTCCGACTTCACAACTTATAGAAATAATGGTGCCTGGAGGTGGAAAAAGTTAGAGACGAGGCCCAGAAGTAGGCGACAATCCATTCACCGGCGTTGGAGGTATCCCAGTAGTGCAACGCTTAGATTGAAGAAGATTCGAAAATTTTGCCTTTGACTACAATGTACAGGCACCGTTCGAAGAAGGAGGTCAGCCAGAAGAAGAAAGCCGGCGTAGTTCGACGCTGTACAAGCAGAAAGTGCACGTCACCATAAAGACACACAGGGGTTTACATGGCGGGGGTATAGGCTTCTAGAGAAGAGGAGAATGGGTTACTTGGATTCTAGATTAGAGCCGAAAGTATGGGCTTGAAAAGGAAGGGGCCAGATCCAAAGAATGATGGGGCCAGCCATGGATCGGGGTGTCCTGGACCAGAGATGGAGGGTACTCAGGAGGAACGTGGGCTTGGCTCAAAGCAGACAACCCTTATATGCATGACCAAGCATCTTGCCGTAGTAGCCATCCTTGCTAAGCTCCTAGGATCAATGTTATAAACCACCATTTGACATTAATCTTTAGGCTTGAGAGTTTGCAAAAGCAATGAAGCAGGTTCTATGCATGACCAATAAGGGTCTATACCCTCCAGCATCACCAATAAGGATCCATACC
>JAJIYU010014231.1:0-13354 GCA_030144865.1 Tinospora cordifolia
GATTTGTGAATGATATATGAAATATACTGTATATGTTTGTGGATCATAATATTGTTTATCAGGTGACGAAATTTTTGGGATAAGTCAAAGTTTTAGAGGAGACTCTGTCAAAATTTTGGTAGGGATATTGGGTAGGATGAACAGAGAGAAGCTGACATAGTACTGTATACGTAGATGTAGCGTATATGGTATTGTGTGTCGGTCGTGACGTCACTTCTATGAAGTGGGTTGCGACATATATTAAATTCACGTTTATGCGATTTGAGGATTAATTAATAAAGATAGGAAAAAATGTATATACGGTAAAAATAATGATAAATAATAGAAAAAATTTGTTATATAATATTGTATAACATTATAAAATACTTATTAGGAAAATATATAAGATAGGAAATAATATTTATGTATTGACCAGCCAAATTTATAAAAGTGGTTGGCTATTGTGTATCAGAGGTAGAACACATGTCAACAATACATATTTGTAGTATTGTAAGTCAATATAAAGACTTAATTGACCTTGTTAACTACGTTGACCTTATCAATTTGACAGGTCGGCGAGGGTTAGGTTTAGATAGAGTCGACTATAGTTGACCAAGTCAATCCTTTGATTGACCAAAGACCATAAAGTTAGAATGTGAGCCAAGTTTTATGTAGATATTAAGAAAGTAAGTTGATCACGCAAGATCAAACATCAGTGGGACACGACCGCTGATAAGGGTCAGGTCTATCAATTGAGGCTCCCCTACATTATTTAGTGACCACCTAGCACAGAGTGCCCTAAGGGGGGTTCTGTGGGCCCAGATAAGGGTCGTCACCTATACACCTAAACGTCGGGTTTCTCCCGCTCGAGTGGATTTATGTGTTTTCTGCATTAAAACTGGTTTCAAAATGGAAGGTGCACAACTGCATAGTGGATTTAGCATTCATTAACTGTTGCATTCATTTGCATTATTATTATTGTGCATTCATATATTGCTTTTCTAGAATACTTGTTCTAAGTTATAGATTAGGTAACATTACTCACTGAGCCGCCGTGGACAAAATTGGCTCACTACTCTAACATTTCAGGTTCTTCTTCTGCGGATAAGGGGAAAAAGGTGGTCATTGCGTGAAGCGTACCTAGTTTACTTTGGTAGGTTTCCTCACATGGTTTACTATTTTGAGAGTTAGTATAATGTATAGGAAGTGAGAAAAATATTGTAGACGTTTTGACTTAAGCATTCCACTACTGCTACATTTAGGACAGTGTATATATAATTAACTTTTGTATAAAAAAAAATTTCCACTGTACTTATTTGTTCTAGTTGTTTTCACATTTATTAAGATTATTCTGATAGTGTTATATATGGTGTTGTGAAGAGGCTTAACAGTGTTTTTAGCAAGTTTAGTTTGGGAATGGGTTTGCCAGAACACTGTGTCGGTCGGTTCGTCCTTCTCCCTAGGGAAGGGGTCCCAACACAATCTTACGACTATCACCGACTATGACAACAGTATCAACACCTGCCTTGGGTTGGGACACCCACAATGACACTAGACTTCTTAATTGTCTTTGTTAATATAAGCAGAATATTATTTTATTTCTCTTTAGGAATATTTTGTATATTTGTCATTTAACTTGACTGGTCAATCACACTTCAGGTCTGTCAAATATTCACAAATAACTTGTGCATCAATTAACTGATTATATATTTGCACATGATTGATCTTTTGAACTACCAATTGATTTTTAACTTCTCATTTGAGATTCATGTTCACATAGTCGATTGATCTTGTGAACTATCAATTGGTTTTCAACTTCTCATTTGAAATTCATAGTTACATAGTCTCATATCACACTAGCAATTTTATATGTCATTATTTGAAAATTGGGTTTTCTCCCCCTAATAACAAGAAAATTGCTTCACTGAATCATGACATGATAGAAGTATCATATTGAGGTTTCAAAAAAAATTTGGCCAATCATGCCAAAATATAAATATATTTGTGTCAAAGAACTTTTTGCTCCCAATCATAATATATTTCAATTTACCTCATGTGTCAGTATAATAAACCAAGAGGAAAACCAATTGTTCTTCGAGAACATTTATCTACTAATCTTTAAGTTGTTCTTCAAGAGTAGTTATTTGTCAATATACTAATTGTTCTACGAGAACAATTTTAGCAAAATATAAGTCATTGCTTTGTTATTATAAATATGCCGCATTCGTAAATATAATAGTTACTCTTCAAGAGCCATTAATAATTCTCTCAATTTCAGCATATTTTTTAAGAAAACATTGATCAATCATATGGTGATACTATGTGTATCCAACCATTATCAATTTATTTGATACACAATGCAAATACTTTATAATATATAATTTCATATTTTGTAATAAGAACATTATTCCACTTTAGAAAAATAGTAACGGTTATAACCATATTATCAACAACTATAATCATATTTATAGTTCATAAACTAATTTAATTTATGACATATACATATAAAATATATCAAAGTGTGATTTTTCATCATTATTTTTTTACATATCAATATTTGAATGCTTCTTCAGGAGCATATTTAACATCAAACAATATTTTTCTTTAATATTATTTCATGACATTTTAATATTTAAATATTACATGATTCATTTTCTATGATCAAAATAAACTTCAAGTTTAATTGATCAGGTAAGAGAACAATTTCACGTACAGATTTAGTTATAATGAATCTTTTAATAATATTTGTCATGAAATATTAATAAAATTGATTTGAAGCAATAGATAAATGTTGAATAAAGACATTAAATAATAAAATAAAATGTATGTGTTTAAAGATAATACTAATTTATAATCAATTTTTTTACTTAGAAAAATGGTAAAATAAAAATTTTTCAGATGCTCTATTACCATTAGACCATTTCTCAATTAGCTTCTGGCTAATTTAGAAATATATAATTATTTATATTGGTACATAGGTAAAACTCAATCTGGTTACATAAAGAGCATTATAACTTTGACATTTCAAAATATTTCAATAGCTTCCAGCTAGTTATAATAATTTTATAATTTTATTTTCAATGGCTTTGTACTAAAAAAAATCCCACTAACAAAGCCCTTTTAATAACCAATAACCAAAACTTTATTTCTCAATAATTTTAAGTTATAAAGTATTTATTTCATTATATAGCTTCAGGCTATGAATGTTCTTTTTTAAGTTTTGTTATTTCAATATACCAAATTAAATATCATAATATATTTTGTATATAATTGGTATTGCAATTTTAAGTGCAATCAATCATACAATCATAATATTTTTTGTATTTAAACAAATAAAAATAATAAGATTTTGACTAAATCTTTCTTCCCCTTTTTTTTTCTGTATAGCTTCAAGCTATATATATATATTTCAATTATAAAGTTTCTTTTATTTATATGAATCAAAATTTATTAAAAATAAAATTCAGTCAATATATATTATTGAAATAATTCTAAATATTTTAAGGGCCTCAGAGCCTAAAGGCCTTTGAGGCCTTGATCTTTAATTCAAATATACATAGTTTTTTCATGTAGCTTGAGATATAAACAAAAATATTATATTAAGCTAAATAGACTTAATAAAAATAAATAATGAAAATAACAATTTTAATTCAGATAAAAATATCATCTTAGAGTTATGTTTTAATTTAGAAAAATAATTTAATTTAATTTACAATCTCCTTATGCTTTATATCATGATATTAATTATTTGAAAACAATGATTACTATGGTATGAGAATTATTTTTAGAAAAATTATTTTTATTTCAATCACTGTAATATTTTTTTAATATTATAACAATTATATTCACGTTCATATCAATAATTATTAACAAATCAACATTCACTTCAGGGAATGTATAATACTATTTAGACGAATTTTTTTATTAAAATAATTTTTATTTTGCTCATGAAACAAAAAAATCTGCAATTTAATACTTATATTCATAAGGATCAATCATTTTTCATAATATTAATGAGATATGTGTACATTTACCATATTTCATAATATTAAATATTTATACTTTAACATCCATATATAATTTACAAATGAAAACACATATGTAATTGTAATAAAATTATAATAATACATGAATGTTATTTTCAAATGTTCATATCTTGATTTTTCTTTTCAAAAAGTATTATTTGTATGAGTTGGTAGGACAACCTCTAGGAAAAAGCGTGAGACAGAGTCTTCTTAAATAACTGGCCTCCTGGAACGGGATAACCCATCTCCCTTTCAATTTTTAACTTTACTCAGGACATGACTTAACTACTATCAACTCAAACTTGTAATATTGTTTGTATTTTAAAAATCAAGAATAGAACATAAGTAATTGATTGTATATCAAATCAATATTCATTTGTCACATTTTGACTTTTGATTTCTGATGTAGAAGATCGTACAAGATGCAACTACAAAGTATACTTTCTTGGTCAATGATATTATATATAATTTATACTAAATCATACATATATACAAAATATATGTATCATTCAAATAATAATATAAAAATCAATCTCACAAATTAAAAACATACCTTCAAACTTTCACCTTCGAAGCTGTTGTTTCTTTGATCTTCAAGATATTTTCATCAAGAGTGTGATCGTGCTGATAACGTTTTATAAAATAAAAGAAAAACTACTATAAAATCAAAGAACTACTAGAAGACAAACTTAAGAAAATAAAAAATAGAAAGAGCTTTTCATTCTATTGATAAGAGGTTGAATATCAACTTTGGTGCATCATTTACAATGTGAACACCCCTTTATATAGGCTCTTGGTCATAATGGGTATAAATACCATTTACAACATATAAATGTAATGGCTACAATAATATAAATGTCCTATAGGTTACACAAAATTGGTGGACCATAAACCTATTATAATTTAGGGGTTAGAGAATATTAAATGGTGAGTGGTTACAAAGGTATTCAAAATAATTATTTATAATAATTAAAAATATTTTGACTAAGCTTTCATTTTTAAGGTATATCAACTTTCTTATATTATTTTTATAAATACCTATATATTAAAATACACAAAACTCAACAACATACCATATTTGACACGATCTAACATACCATATTTGTTCATATCAACTGCGAATATCATGTGCTAATTTTTTTATTTGATTTGTCTTCCTCATTGTGATTGTGCTCTAGATTTTAGGTTTATTACATTTGCGATAAACTACGATTAACTTCTATGGTATGTTTATCGTATGTCTACTATCATTTTTTATATTCATATAGAAAAATTTGATCCTCTGCACATTATTTATATGCTTTCATCATTATTTTTTGTTTACAGACATTAAAATCAATCGCAATGGATCCTCTAATTACACATCGTAAGAAGAGGAAGAAATCTAAGAACAAAAACTCCGTTACGAATTACAGAAACCCCTGTCAATAATGATATGAATAGAAACTCATCCTCCTCATCAACTTCTCAAATGAAAAAGAAGAGAAAAATATCTGCAAAACAGGAAAGGGATGCAAAACACAAAAAAGATGCAAATAACAATTGTTTAGAAGGTACAAAATCTGTGTAATGTATATAATGGTATATTTTTGCATATTTGTATATATTTGTGCTTATTTCTTTTTCGATTTTGCGAAGATTTTAGATCGTTGCTTTGTGCAGGGGCAAAAACCAGCACGAACAAGATGATAAACAGTGACAAATAGTGCAGATGAACAGTAACGATTAACAGTACCGATGAACAGTGTTGATGAATAAAAGTTATATATTTTTGTATATTTTTGTATATTTGTATGTATATATTTGTATATATTGTATGCATATTACAAAAAATATATAAACAAAATATACCAAAATATATGTAGATATGAGTTGCATTATGATGCAATGTATTGTATTTAGCAATCATAAATTTTTTTTAACTTTGTTGTTTTGCATATTTTTCTGTAATACAGTTTCATGTATATGCGATTATTATTAAAAAATATACATACAATAATTTTTTGCATATATCAGTTGCATTATGATTAGAAAAACAAACAATACACAGACTATATATACAAAATGTACCATAAATATACACATAATATACAAGTTGTATATAAAAAACTTAAATCCTTACAGAGTGAATTGCACATTGTATACACATAATATACAAGAAATTTTTTCTGTAGCTAATGTAGTATATTGTATTGAGCAACTGAAAATTTTTTACAACTTTGCAGTTCTGCAAATGTTTCTGTAAAACAGTTTTATATATGTGTGATTACTATAAATAAAATATACATATAATATTTTTTGCAGATATGAGTTGCATTACGATCAGAAAAGTAGACAATATACATACTATATACACAAAGTATTTCAGAAATACATACATAATATACAAGTTGTATACAACAAATATAAAGAAAATATACAGAAAAACTAAATCCCTGCAGAATGAATTACACATTGTATATACATAATATAAAAGAAGTATACTACAAATATACAATATGTATACAACAAATATAGAAAAAATGTATTGTATACATATAATATATAAGAAATATATGACAAATATATAACTTGTATATAACAAATATACAGAAAATACACAACATGTATACAAAAAATATACATAAATTATACAAAAAAATAATTTCATGTTGTGATGAGTTGCACATTTATAGAAAATAAGGTGTATACACGTAATATACACATAAAATATAAATTATATACAACAAATATACAGAAAATATATAGAAAAACTAATTTCTTGCATATGTGAATTGCACAATGATTAGGATTAATATTGTATATACATAATATACAAGAAATATAGCGCAGATATATAATTTATATACAACAAATATACATAAAATATACATAATCCAATAGAAACTAAAAAAAATAAGAATACAAGTAAAAAAATGAACAATGAGTTGTGTTATTTTTTAAAAATAGCTTGCTTTTTCACAAAAAAAAAATGAAAATAAAAACTATTTTTAAAATCTCTTTTAAATCAAATAAGTCTTGCTATTTTTTATATTTTTTAGATATTTAGGGATTAAGTCTAAAAGTCATGCTCAAGATCTTCTAACTTTTTTGCATTACCTTTTGCTCAAGATCTCAAGATCGTCCAACTTCTCTGCTATACATGCTACTCAAGAGCCTTTTTGGGGTTTTTTTTTTGTTTTGTCGATTGACCTCTCTACAATGAGCTAACGATTTCTGTTTTTTTTTTCAAATTTGTTCCTTATTTAACACAATTTTTCGGTTAAAAATGGTGACGCCCTATATATATACGATTTTAATACGATTATAAACTCCTGATATTTATGTAATTAATTTTTTATTATATGTATAACATTGAAATACATGGTATATTTATAATATATTTTTAAATATTGTATAGGTACGTAAAAAAGCCCCTAAATTTGTCCATCAGTAGTTTCAACTTGAAAATTCAAGGGTTTTTTTTTTGTCATTACGTACTTTTGTTTTAATTAAAACCATTTATATTTTGAAAAAAAAAAACTTTAACTATTTTTACACAAATAAATAAATCATTATAAAATCAGCATGCTATTTAATGGATAACAATAAATACAATACATTCATTTATGTTTATTTATTTTCTAATATTTATTAATTACTAAAATTATAACATGTGTTGTAATAGAAAAAGATAATATTACATTTTTATATGAATAAATTATTGTGTTTTATTCAACAAGGGTCTTTGGTTAGGATATGTTTAGAGATGAGATTAGATATTTCGAAAATTCTTATATCTATTTAATTATTTTCACTTTTCTATGTATAAAAAATAATAATTCATGAAAAAGTAAATTGATTTTAATAGAGATATGTGAATTTTCTCGAGAAAGTGATGTAGAAATTTTTTTTTTTTTGAAAGAGATAAAAACATAACAAACCTTAAAAAAATAAACAAGAAAAATATCGATTACTTAAAAAAGCCACTTCCATATTGCGCTTATGTATTAATAATTTTATTAATTATTTTTTGTTAGAAAAATACCAGTTATTCTTGCTTCTATTATATTAAAACTAACAACTTTTTTTTACATTTTTATACTAATTTTTAAATTACTATTTTTTTTATCAACACTGAAAGATTAGTTTACTGTTGTTATTAAAAAAATTATTATTTTAACACAAATATTTTATTAATTGAAAATAAATTTTTATTGCACCTTTTCTTTAATTATAACAATTTTCACATTTTTATGTTATATTCATTTCATTTTTAAAACATTTAATTTTTATTATTGTTTTTAATCATGAGTAATAAAAATTAGTTTTATTGCTTTAATTAAATTATTTTAATAAGAGTACTTTATTATTTAAAATTATTTCTATTTCCAAGTTTTTAACAATAGCAATTATAATGAAAATGATGATGATGGCGGTGGTGGTGATGGTAATGATAAAACATTTTCATGACATGTTTATTTTCATACAATCTTATTATAATTGCTCATAACAATCAATTTTAATATTTTAATAAAAATAGTTTTACTGTTTTCATTAAAGCTAAGTTTATTATTTTAACAACAAGTACTATATTTCTTGAAATCTTTTTTTTATACAAGTACAATAATAATTTTTTTATATTAGTGATTAATTTATTACCTCACCAGTTCTACTATTTTTAACAACAATACATTATTTAAAATTTTATTTTTATTTTAAGTGTTTATTGATACTAACAAATTTTAAATTTTTATGAAACATTCATTTTCTTTTTTAAACAAAATTATTTTATTTTTATTTCTTATTGTAATCAAAATAATTTATTTTATAAATATGTTTGATATGCGTGATGATAAATTTTATTATTTATTAAAGATAATTCTATTTTGTCTAAAAAGTATTTTTGGGAGAAGTGCATTTAGAAAACACATTGTTATACTAACAAAAAATTTGTTAATCTAAATAACATAATTTATTGGCACATCTATTATTATATTGTGTCTAAAATTAATGTTTTTGAGGTGTTACACTAAATTTAAATCTTGTTATGTTTTAGAGAAAATTTCCATACTTCATCGCTAGAACAATGAAAAATCTTTTTGGGGTGTTACACTAAATTTAAATCTTGTTATGTTTTAGAGAAAATTTTCATACTTCATCGCTAGAACAATGAAAAATCTTTTTGATAGAGATGATACAAACCAGGAATGTACCTCTTTCATCTAGAGCATACAATGATCACTCTTGCAACTAAGTTTAATTAGCTAGCTCAGGTGCAACCCATTTCTTGTTGGGGAGGATATGATTTACACATGTTCTTCAACTAGGGTAGGCCTCTTTTCACAAAAATAACTCATGGACAACATTAGAGGTGGCAATTTAAGACTTAGATACAATAATTTGATCTGAATACAATATGTATTTAACATTATTGAATTTGAGTCAAAATATATAAACATGACTGAATTTCATGTCATAAATTAATTAACTAACTAAACTCGAAAATGATTTGTTTAATACAATTATAGGCAAATTAAGAAATATAATATAAATATTTTATTTTTTATAAATTTATTTATTTTTATTTTTTATTAATATTTATTGTAAAAAAAATAAGTTTAAGAATTATTTACAAAAAAATAAATAGGTTGCATATAAGTATATAAATATGATATAACTAATAAAAGGGTCTGGTTTGAGTTTATATATTTGTACAACTAATAAATGAGTCACTCTTCCCCCACAAAGGAAAAAAAAAAAACATGATTTTGTTTGAAATCTTGAGATATCGTATTCATTCCCCTCAGAGTATGATATTAGAGAGTTGGACAAAGAGATTGGGATTTTGAGGTGGTGTTTGGTAATTTTACTTCTAACCTCTACAAAAATTAAATGGTACTTAGAAAATTATCCCATAAACTTTTTTTAAAGATTTTCTCAACCTTTAATTAAAATAAAGGTATAACATCTTGAAACAAAATTAAAATTATTTATTTATTTAAATAGAACTCCAAGAGGTTGAAGTAAAAATAGAAATAAAGATTATGCAAAGTTATAAAATATTATTTAAATCTCTTTTTCAAAACCTTTTTTTTTGTTAGCTAGCATTGTTTGATTAAAGCTAGCATTCCATTTAAAGCTCAACCTTTAGCTTCTAAACCTTAAATTTGGATAAAAATCAATCATAACGTTCTCTAATTTCTTTCAAATACAATTGGAAAGTATGAAACAAGTCATTAATCGGTAAACATTTCTTTGTTATTTTTTTTAACTTTCGCACAATGTGTCTTGGGCTTACTTTCATATACATCGAGACTAATCATTGTTCGAACTTACTATATAATTTAAACTTCACCCTCCCTAATTGTAGAACAATTCACCTACTAAACCCTTTATAAGGTGAGAATTACTTCTGTATGAAGGACACATATGTGACGAATGCTCAACACATACCTCAACCATCTTAGTTAAGCTCCTAAACAACTTAGCCACCAAGCCTTGGGTTGAGAAGATTTCTTTGCCATCTATTAAGCTTCCTCCTTTATGATGCCTTCCCTTTAAAAAGGATGTGTTTTGTCTCCCAATTTGACCTATAAAGCTTGATTTTTGCCTTCAACAAATCTCCTCATTTCTTAGCGAAGTCATCTACTTTCTCTCCAACATCTAAATGTGGCTCATTAATTTTGGATCATTGGTTGCTTTATTTTGAAGCAATGTGGGCTTTCTATGGTGAATCTCTTATGTCTTTGGCATTCCTTTTCATTATCCATTCATTCTAATCTTAAACTTGTAGAAGTACTCATTGATTCTTGTCAAACTTGTTTTGCTAGCTAAGCTCCTAATATGTGCTGCTTAAACCATGGTTTTATCCCTATTCCCATTCAGCCTTTATTTCATTCAGATTTGGCATATACATACAATAGGTATTTTAGCATTCCTTTTCTTTTAAAAGTGTATTTTCATTTATTGACTATTTTTAATTTTTATTTTTGTAAAAAAGAGGGATGTTAAATTAACTTTGAAAATGGACCTATGGACTTTGTTTTTGTACCTTCCCTATCATATAGCTATAGGGTAACCTATATACTTTATTTTTAACTCCATTAAAAATTGAAATATACATAAATTACCTTCCTCCAATGCACTCTATTCTCAAAAATAAATAAATAAATAAATAAAATTAAAATTAAAATCTTATTATTTTCATTTTCTTCTTCCTTATTTTACTTGAAAAAAAAGATAAAAAAAAAATCACTTTTCGATTTCTCAAACTATAGGAAAATATCACATTGAGTCTTTGAACAATTTTTTGTCTACATTGTGCCCTTAATTTATTTATATCACAAGCATCGAGCCATTTTATGACATCCATTAGTAATGGTGGCTAGATCAACAAATGGATTGTTGATGTATCTTCTTAGTGCATATATTACTGTCCTAACCTATTTTACGTCGTTTCTAACCCTGTGATGTAACGCCTCAGTTTTTGAATCTTTCACAACTATTATGTTTGTCTACAGTTAGAGACGCACGTGCAATCACTCATACTTTTAACATGTTTTACTATGCGAGAATCGAGACATTATTATTTCTCACATCAATCATTTAATTTCCTAGCTGCACTAGGCCATATCTCAAAGTACAAAAGGTGCATAAATAAACAGATTTAGAAATAGATTGACAATAACCTTGAGGTCACATAATAACTAAAAAGACTTTAATTTAATATCAAAATTGAAAAAAAAAATTGTGAGCCTTATGGATGAGTTGGACGAGTTTCAACAAAAACAGCTAATATCTGGTCTAGCTGCCGACCTTCAATTGATAAACAAAACTAAATATAATGAGTTACATATCCTACAATTAAAAAATAAAAAAAAACAAAAATTATTTCATATAACGTCCTCAACTATGATGTATACAACTATTAATTATTTCTATATTACTTGTCAGAACAAGTATCTCCAATGGTTGCTCGTAAAAGAACGAGTGGGATGAGTTCAAGAGCTCAGTGGATCATATACAGTATATCTTAAGTATTATTAAAAGTCAAAATACAAAACCTACACAAACTTGTCAAACATTAGGGATTCATGCATTTCAATTGTTCATGGCTGTCACTAAAACCGAAAGGACCTTCTTCGGGATCCCCTTATTAGTCTAGAATATCGGAAGTAACGCCCATAGGCCAATTACTTATTTAGAACCTTATCTCAGGAGTGAAGTATCAACTCGATTATCAGCTCTATCTTACCACCGCCACAATAATATCAACACCCGCCTTGGGTTGGGGACACCCACAATGACACAAGACTACTGTCACAGTATTAGTATCACCGCCCTGGTACGTGATTATATTTTTTTTTAATTGTCTTTGTTAAGTAAGATTGGCATACTCAATTGTGTCAATATTCTAAGATATGAACTAATAACATATTTTGATAGATTGTAAGTCATGCATAAGATCACATGCATCAAACCAATTCTCACGTAGTACAAATAACATGTCTTCTAAATAGTATTTATCATTCATGAGTCACACAACATGCTATCAAAGTATAGCAAACAAGCAATCATCCAAATAACTGTTAATCACACCCATAACATGCTTCTAAACATTCAGTAAGGATAAACAATCAATCATGTTCAATATTTAGAACTAAAATCATACTAAAGAGTATGAGTATTCATCTACACCTTTAACGCTTAAATCTTTATTGTCCTTATATTTTTATTCCAAACCTTCTTAAGCCTTCAGCTTTCTTTCTTCACTTAAAGAAAAAAGAGGGATACTCTTTTTCTCTTAGCTAGAAGAAAACTAAGAAGAAAATGATAAAGAAAATAATAAGAAGTCTCTCTTTCTCCTGAGCTAGAAAAAAACTAAAAAGAAAAATGAAGAAGAAAAAAATGAGATAAGATGGTTCCAAAGGAAGAGAATGGCAGTATTTATAGGCACTTGCCTACATGCATCATATGATTTTGCTTGGTTCATATAACTTGCTTGCCCACATGTTTTACGTAACTTACTCAGGTGAAATGACCGTTTCACCCCTAAGTGATTAAATAATCATTTTACCCGTGATTTAGATGAAATAACCGTTTTACCTCTAAGTGGTGAAATTATCATTTTACCCATGGATATTTAATGTGCTTTTGTAATTTAATAAACTCATTTGTTAATTTGTACATTGTTATATATATATATTTTAAATTTGAGAAATTTTTAGAGTATTACATGCAACGATCAACTCAAGGATGCATGGACACGTTATTCATTCGTTACTCAATTCTTCTTGTTAGATATATTATATTCTTTGTTCAATGTTGTAAGTTTTTGTTAATTTTCATCCTTTTTCCCCCTTTTTCTT
>JAJIYU010014232.1:0-13342 GCA_030144865.1 Tinospora cordifolia
CATATTAACTAATTAATTGCGTACCAATGACAAATATAAATATGTGTTTATATTTAAATATATACATATATGTGTTTTAAACTCAAATTTCGATTATTATGTCACTGAAATGTTCGGTATTACAATTATGACATCACTAAAATTTCAGGTATTATAGAGAGAGCTTGCTATTGTAGCATAATTGCATTAGAATCTATGATAATAGCTTGTGAGGCCCAGAAATCCATAGAGAGTAGTGATTGAGTGTGCCACGAACCAATTTCGAATGGCTTCAAGTTTTGACAGATCATCTTGAGCACCTTCAGACAAGATGATATGACCACTATAGAGACTCTAAAATAGCATTTTGGAAATTTAGCAAAAAATTTATTGACCTTTAATAATTGTAAAAACTTACCTTAGGTGGTGGAGGTGGACCTCCCATGATGTATTGTAGACAAGTATATCATCGAAGAAGACTAGAAAGACTTGCTTAAGTCAGGTCTAAATAAGTCATTAATGGTTGCTTGAAAAGTTGATAGGGTATTGAAGAGTCCCAAGGGCATAACCATGAATTCATAGTGCCCATCAACATTTCTAAAAGCAATATCGAATGTGTCTTCTTCAACGAAGTGTATTTGAGAATATCATGAATGTAAATCCAATTTTGTGAAGAACTTAGCACCATGTAATTCGTTGAATAGCTCATCCACAGTAGGTATTCAAATTCGAATGCGAATAGTGATGATGCTAAGAGCTCTATAATCTATAGAGAATCTTCATGTACCATCTTTCTTTTTAACAAGAAAATTGGTGAAGAAAAATGGCCATTGCTATGATGAATTATCCTATGCTAGGGCATTTTCAAAATGATAGTTGTCCTAGCTTCATTTCGACATTGAAAGTAACGATAAGGTTTTATATTAATAGGTATAGAGTTAGGTAAAAGGTGTACATGGTGATCTTGGGATCTACTAGGGGAAAGTAGTATATGGTGATCTTGGGTCTGTTAGGGGGAAGCTGTATATGATGATCTTGGTGTCTTTTAGGGTGTGAAAGGTGTATATCGTGATCTTGGTGTTTGTTGGTATGAAAAATACATGTAAATATTCTATGATTAACTAAAATAGGTCTAGGGGGATTGAAATGGGAAAATGGGTGTAGGTTGGTCTAGAAGAATGGATAGCTATTGGTGGTATTGCTAAGTATTTGAGCTAGAAGGCTGGTGTGGGTCTTGGTCAATAAGTTAGAGAGCATGAAAAGAGGAGATTGAGTCAATCATGATGAGGTAGCAAAGTTGAGCAAATGTTGTGGGTTTTGGTAGGGTAAATAATCTAAATAGAGTGATGAGATCCCCATTGTGTTAGAACCACATATATGGAACAAAGAAGTCGGGCATGAAGGGCCCAATCAATTATAGCTATTTGACACTAAGTACAATGTTAGCACCTTGAATTAGGAGGGTGTAGAGGTTTAGATTGAAGGTTTGGTACTGAATCTTAAGCTTAATTACTTCATAGTAACCAAAACATGTGATTGTGTTGTTGTTTCCAACCATAATTGAAAAGGAAAGGAAAACAAGGACTAGCAGTTGCATGTATTGGGCCAATTTGGGTTGGATAATATTGTGGGAACTTCTAATATCCGCCAAAATGAAAATAGTTTGCTCCTAGACTATTCTATGTAAACAGAGTGTACAAGGCCCACTATTTCCAAGGAGGTCGATCATTGATAAGTGGAAGTGTACATGTTCATCTAAATTAAAATAGGATAGTAGTTCGGAACACAAAGGAGGGAGTAGGTCATTGGTGGGATGATTGACAAAGTCTGTGTTAGGAAGAAATCAATTAAGTTGATCATAATTTGTGGGTGTTTCAAGATCTCCAAATAGGAGTAGAAGGAATTGTTTCAATTTACAATGATGGCCTAGAGAGAACTTAAACGTCACAGTTGTAACAAAGCACTTTTGATTTTTGATGTTGCATTTTAGCTAGTGTGAGGTGTTTTATAATTATTAAAGGTGGCTTGAGTGCAGGTAGGAGGGGTAGTAAAGGTTGTGGGGGTTTGGGAAAAAGAAATAGTCTAGTTGGCATCAAAAAATTCAAAGTGTAATAGTTTTGTAGTCCTGTGGCTTGGGAGATAATGGTGGGACGTAAGATGGTAATTTAGTGCTAATACTCTGGCTATAGGCTAAACAAATAGCAATCCAAAAAGAGTTTAGGGGAGATTTCTACTACACGATTACACAACTTTTCAAACTATGACTGATATTCTTCAATCGTTCCCTTCTAGTGTAGTTTGAACAGTTGAACATGGTGGTTCTCGTAGGCACACAAACCAAAACGTAGCTCTGTCAATCTAGTTAAGGCATCCTAGTTGGTTAGTTGGTGAGTTGGTTATTGCTTGACATCCCTTAAACCAACTAAAGGCATCTCCTTGCATATAAAATGTAGTGAGGTTTAATCTCTGTTCAACTAGAATTTTGTAAAAGCTAAAATATTACTCTGCTTGAAATAGCTAGTCAAGAGGGTTAGATTTTTCAAAGAAAGAGAGGTGTAGCTTGGGTTATTTCATTGTATACATAGGCAAGGGTGATAGTTAATGTGTATGTGGAAAATGGGAAGTTGTATGTGTTGATTGGGAAAACAACCCATGGTGAAATAAGTAAGGGTGTGTTTGTGAAATGGTTACTTGAGATATTGAAACTTGAGGTTGGAAGGCTATAACTATAGTAGCAAAAGAGGCTATAACTATAGTAGAAAAAGAGTGTTGGTTAGCTTCAAATGATGTGAGCTTGGTACTGATGCCACCGATGATTGTTAGCTTTATAGTAATCTCATATAAGGTTTCTTCAATGCCAGCGTGGGTAGGAAGGTTTTAGGAGGCATGGTTTGGTTAAAAAAAAACTCCAATGTTAAAGAAGCTAATGTTATGAAAATTATCCAAATTTGAGCTTGGGAATGTTTTAGGAGCCAAAATTGAAGGATTAAAGTTTTTTTTTTTTTTTTGAAAATTGGTTCTCTTCCACAAAAAAGGATAAAGTGATTTTTTATGCTCTTTCCACACTACAAAAACCCTAACTTATAAAATAAGGACACCAGCAAAAATAGAAAACACGTCTTAATTATCTAACTCATGGCCCAGAGGCATGTTTTTTAGACAAACTGGTCCAACTAAGCCGGTGTTTGCACAAGCGCTTGGGCATGCCTTGATCTTGGGGCATGCATTACTATAACACCCTGACTCTCAATTGGACCTCTCGTCATGTATTATGGGTCGTCGTCTGTTGAGAATTGGAATGCTACCTAAAAATTTTCTGTCAAATCTTTTTGTTTCAGTTTTAAAATTTCAATAAGATAATTCTCAACAAATGTCTGGAAACATATCTTTCATAAAACAAATATCAAAATAATTTTCCACTATGTTCGTCGGGTTTCCGCAGTTAGATAAACAAATTTAAATTGGAACTTATAAATAATAAATCATAAGTCATTAATTGTAAACCATAAATCACGCAGCGAAAATTCAAATTCAAAATAATTACCTCTAAAACAACGAAATTAAATTTAAAAGAAAATTATACATGTAATTCTGTTACAATTAAATAAATAAAATACAACCTTTAAAGTCGCCTATCTTGGATGACCTCTCTCATGAGGTATCCAATCAAAAGTGCGAGTCTTTTGATGTAGACTGTTGTGCACTATGTCCAAGTGTTTCTGAAAATGAAATGAGAGTAAGCTCGAAAGCCTAGTAGATCATTCATACACTTCACACGCATTATACAAATCAAAACCCAAATATTACAAACACTTTCAAACATTAGGTGTTTCAAACATTCATTTGGTTTTGGTCGGAGTCTGATACCGGAAGAGGGCTAAGATGCCTCTCGGTATTCCTTGTAATTTTTGCTAATCATAGAAAGTCTCGAGTACCATCTAAAATTAGTCATGTCACAAATCATGATATCACAGCCTAAAAGAGTGTACTTACTGCAGCCCATACCACCTTTTAAAGACTTTTAGCTGTCGTAGGCCAGCTAAAGGTTGGAAATACTTACAATCCGCCTTATAACTCAGCGATCTCAAGTGGTGGTCCTTGGGAGATACCACCTCGATTCGCTTTAGGCTCGTTGATCGCACCGGTATGTGAATTTTTAATAATCCTTCGTTTTATTTTTAGTTTTACAAACAATCCAATCATACCAAAATAACACACACATAACAGAAAATTAATCAAATAATGCATGCTATTAAAATAATAAAGTGCATGATTTCCTATTCATGTATGCAATGATTAATTAATCATTCATCACCCATCATTTAAGTATATCAAACAATTTCAATCCATTTCCTAATAAATTCTAATAACCTATAACGATTCAAACAAATGTTTTGAATTTAAAATCCATATAATACGTAAGAGCAAGAAAATAACGCCTACATGATTCTGCAGATCTTTAAGGTTACCTTGCTTTCTTTCGAGTCATTCAATGCTCTAAAATTGTAAAATATGAAATTCAACCATCAATACAATTTTTAAATTTGGTAATTTACGTTTAATCTTATCCAAAATATTCTTAAGCCTAAATAGTTTCTAAATTAATTATAAAGTTTAAATATCAACATCAACTAATTTCGAGTTATTTCTAAATTCTAGAATTTCATAAAATTAAAATAAAATCATTTCTAAGTTCTTCGAATTTCTTAATATGTCATTAAGAACTTCAATAATTAATTTCTAAGCTTCTATGATTTATTCATTTCTAAATAAGTTTATTAAATTAGAACTAATAATTTAATAATACTATTACTTATATTTGGCTCCAAAAATAATTCACTCGCATTATATAAATCTCATTCCACTTAAATAGGATTTTTATATTTAAAATTTAAACTAAGTTCCAAATTCTTAATTTATTATATAAAAATTCCTAAGTCACCGTTTTTAAAATAATTTGTTCATTTCATGAAAGTTTATTCATTTCCAGATTATAATAATTTTTTTTCTTGCAAATTCTTAGATTTTAAGTCTTAAAATAAAATAATTTCATTTGAAGAACTTTTCTTAAATGATTTAATAAATTTTTATTTGCATAAAAGAATTCTAATATTTATTATTTACATCTCACTTTTAAATAAAATTCGATTTCTAATATTCGAAACTCTTAAACTTTATATTCTAATCATCTATCAAAATTCACAAGCATTGAAATTAATATTTTTACTAAAATATTCAATAAAGTTTTAAATTTCGAATTTTTTTTTACTACTAAGGTTTGAATTTTCTAATTTGATTCTTTGCATCTAAAATCATCTAAAAATAAATTTCATACTAAAATTTAAAAATCTAAAATATTCCTCTCTTCGTCTTCTTCACGTAAACAACGCCAACGACAGTGACAGCTATGTTTCGCCCTCGCACACACACGATGGTAACATGCCATCAACAAACACACAAAAATCTCAGGTTTTAGATCTTCTTGTTCAGCCATCCAAGCCCCATCCTTGTTCTTCATTTAGCTGTTCATTGTCTTCATCCAACCACAAACCCACATCAACGCCCTCAAAACAAAGTACCAATCGTTAGTGTTTGTTTTCCACTTCTTCTTCCTTCTTCCATTTTCAGCCCAAAGTCATCTAAAAAGTACATTTTTGCATCTCTTTATTCACGTAAAAGTATGCACATAAACTAAGTAACAAATATTCGTCTTTCTACCACCCAAATCAAAGAGGTCAACCCTCAGTTTCATTCAAAAAAGCAGTTAAAGGCTAGGTCCATACCACTAAAGGAAGGTAATTGTGCACACTATATAAGCTAAACAAAAGACAACTGGCCAGTTGGAATAGAACAAACAACTTGCTATTGGGAGGGGAGCAACGGTTGTTAATACTCCGTAGGCTAAGGAGCTAAAGGAGGAATATACCTAAATAAGGGCTTGCATAATCTTGATCGAAGAGTAAAATAAAACATGAAATCGTAAGCTTCGAATGGGAAGAAACTAGGGCTTTTACTTCATGCCTATTGAAGAATGGTTCTTTTTGTCACAACATTGCTTTCTGAATAATGTCTTGTTCTTCCATTGTACATTGCGCAGTTCATGTGATTGAAACAATTTCACCAATTCTTCAACCAATGGAAAATGCCTCTTCTTGTTGCAATATTAATATTTGAATAATATCATCTTATTTTGTTGTATAGTGCCCAATTCATGATTGCGAGTGAAAGGAGAGAAACTCCATGACTTTGACTTAGTAGAAGAGAAATAAAGGCCGTGCTTTACTTCCAGTAAGTCGTTCATGGTACTTGTGTTGTGCTACTCTGCTACCTTTTTCTAAGTTCCCATGTTTTGTTTGCAATTCACATCAATAGGTCTCAAGTCATCTTTGTTTAGCTGTAATCTTAGTACTTAATACCCCCCTTTTTTTTTTGTATAATCTTTCTTTCATAGTCTCTTGAAGGACAATACAGACCTTTTTAGCATGTGGTTTTAGATTATCTTTTGGTGTGTTTTTCCTCGCACTCCATTTTTGTTAAAGATACTTCTACAAGAATTTTCCTTCTTTTTTCTTCTTATTTCTTTCCATGGGGTTGGATTCTTGTCCTATAGCCTTTTTTTGGGTGAGGATGGGGTTTGGGGGAAAATATTGATGCTTAAAATACTAATGTAATCATGAACGAATAAAGTGTAAAAGCAAGAAAAAATCTTTATGTCATGAGTCCTTAAACATGATCAAGACAGCCTTGTTGACAAGAATATCTTTAGAACAAGTATATAATGCTAACTACAAAAATATTAAATTGATACCACATTCTCAATTATAAAACTTATTTACCTAATTTACCGTTAAACGAAAAAAGCGACTTACTAACCAATATTGGCTTTGTTCCCAACAAGTTAAATAAAATATAAGCTTCATCCTCAACAAATTAGTCTCACATTATTAAAATTATTTGTTTTATACTATCAAAGTTAATAAAATACTATTGCAATATAACTTACATAAAAATAAACGAATAAAAATACATATTTCGAACTTACTCTTGTTCAATTAGAAAGATTTCTCTAGTAGCCAATCTACTTATTGTCATGATTTCTTGTGCTATGTACATACCAAGAACAACATCAATTGTATCTATAACAATACATAGTTTACCCTCTCAGTCTCAATTAAAAATTTATAAAAAATATGTGTAGATTTGCCACATATTATTGTCGATTATTAAATTAAACAAAATGAGAAATATGTGGCATCTCATTCATATGAGGATTTTTTACTTCTTCAACTAAAGTTTTTTCATTAATTATCTATTAATATTTATTTGAAACAAGACATTGCTCTAACTTACTTAAAATAGGAATAAAACTTATTTGGAGGCACTGAATGTTAAAATAACTGAATATTACTCGTAAAAATAGGTAAACAATTAAATAAACAAAGATAAAGACCACAAATCAATTACTATATAAACTAAATTACAATTTACTTCTTCATCAACAAGGATCAACTTTTGGTATTTTGTAGATATTATCCAAAAATTTTAAGGAAGTAATTTCTCAACTACTAAAACCTTCTTTACTCAAGTTTCGAACCTGAATGAATTTCTTTGATCTGTTTCAACTCCTTTGGCATATTGGAATTTCTCTCCAAAAGCACACAATGAAAAATTTTAACAAATATATGAATTTAATATAAAAAGCTTTTGCATGTAACCATCTTTATAAGTATAATTTTTATTAATAATTACCAAAATTTTAAATATTCACGACATGTGTCAACAAATGCATTATTGATACCACAAAGGTAGCTAATCCTTAAACCTACGGCCCAATAAATGTGTAACCCGCCAAATCGTCTGCAATTATATTCAAGTAAGACAACTAAAAACTTCTACATAACACAAGTGTAAAAAAAAAAAGGTTTTATCAAACATGTTACTACCCTACAAACCTACAAAAGCCTGTAAATTTCTACGTCTACCATAACATGTTCAACTAACTCTTATGTTATAAAACAAATTGACAAAACCTTAACTTCCAAGAATAATCTAAGCTATAATACTCTTTGTTTTTTTTTGTATCATTTACATAAACACAAAAAGAGAACTACAGCAATAAAACATTAACACAGTAAAATAACTTAATGCACATTTACTTAAATTTGACAAGTAGATACATACATGCAATAATTTGTCCTATTTTATATGCATCGCATTTAAACTCATATGATAGACAAATTGTATTGCAGGAATGTGAAAATAACTACTAGAAGCATTTTCACTGACGCCTATCATTATTTCTATCATCTTTTACTAATAATGCATTACTTTAGTTGAGGGTTTCTGAGGTATTGCAACAAATTCTAATTTCAAAATATTTTTTAGTTGAATGACTAATGATTTTTTAAAAGTTTGTATTATACTTCTCAATTTTGGTTTATATGCCTTACATTTTAATATCTGATAGCTCAAGCTCTTTGTACCTTAATATATAGGAAATTAAAATTTGCATTTCTATATGAAAAAAATGATAAATATTACGAAAATATCATATATATATATATATATATATATATATATATATATATTAACAATATATAACTAATGAAAACTTAATATTAAAATATCACATTATTTAAACAAAAATCTATAAATTATATGAATATTTATTGTATACTATTTGTATATTATAAGAATATAGAAGGTATACAAGTATTTAAAAAAATATTTGCTGGATTGCATCAGACAAATATTTGTACAAAAACAATATTTGTGATCATCTTCTATCATATCCAGTATGACCTACAAAAAATAAATAAATAAATAAATAAATAAAGAAAAAAGAAAAAAGAAAAGGGAGAAAGAGATGAAAAAACTCATCATTTTAGTTTCACAAGAAGTGCAATAGATGGAGATGGAGATGGAGATAGAGACAATGGACCAAATTATTGCATAAGAAGGTGTTTCATAAATGAAACGGTAGCATTAGCGATGACGATGGTGATGGTTGCAATGAAGAAACCAAATTTATCCACCAATCTAAGCTTCTCTTAAAACAACTTTATTCTGCTTCTGCAAAATCATCTCCAACATCTGTGTGATTGGAAACCTATCTTTATTTTGGAGAGCTTGTTTTCCCTTTGAACTAGGAGAGCAACAATGGATCTCACTTCTTGATTCTTAAGCTCTCTCATTGCGTTAGAAGGAGAAATTGTGTGCAAAGACCGTGAAGAGATTAGAGCGATCACCATGGACGTTGTGGAGTTTTCTACAATTGAACTGAACTTTTCACTCATGACAGAACACTGCACTTGTATCTCCTAATACTTTCGTCCCCCTTCCTCAACTAGCAAAGATTATATTACAGGTTAGAACAATGATGTTATAGAAGAGAGCAACAACTCTTTGGGAAGCTGCAAAACACTAACGTGTCCATTCTAAGGAAATAGGAAACCGATGCTCTTGGTAGTCTTTCTCAAGGCCATGAGCTAGAGGATATGTAACTGTAAGACTCCAAAATTTTGCGAGCGTGAGTGAATATAAAGTAAAATATTATTTATAAAAAAATAAGACTTTAAAATAAAATAACAAAAAGAAAAAAAATAATAATAAAATCTAAAATATAGATTTTAGAATTAATAATATTTTAAAAAATAAAAAAAAAAAGATAAAAATAAAATTAACCAGTTAAAATCTCATTTTATTTAAATCTATGCATAGACAATAGTTTAAAAAAAATAATCAAAAATATTACGATACTTGTGAACACATCGACAAGAAAACTATAAAATAAATTAATAAAAAAATGAAATGATAAAATCATGTTTTATAACGATAGAAATATATGTATGATTATTGGCCAAAAGAATGAGAAAAATAATAATAATAAGAATCAAATATTGATTAACTAATACATTGGTGGATTATGATTTGAAATTTATTTAAATAAATAAATAAATAATATGGATCGATTGAAATATATATAAAATCTAAAATTTTAGATTTTGAGCAAAAATGAAAACTTAGAAACTAAGATTAGAAAAAAACAAAAAAACAAAAACAAAAAAACAAAAAAAAAACAAACAAAGGTGCTCTAGTTTGGCCGAAAAAAGGGAGAGAGATCTGGAAATCTGAAGGCGAAACCAAAAAATTCTGGTTTGGCAGTGATTCTGATCAAATTCTCTGGATAAAAAGACGAATATTTGTTAATTAATAATATGCAATATAAATAAACCTTGGACATAAAGTAAGTATTGCAATAAATTATAATTGTAACTAAAAAAATAATGAAGTACATACAACAAGTAATAAACTTGAGGAGCCCCACGATTAAACCACAAGGATTGAATTTAGGTTTATAAAGCTAAGGTTTGCTACATATGATAAAACCAGAAAAATTAGAAATAAATGAGATAATCATAATACTTTAATAATATAGTAGCAAAAATAATCGCCAATCCATTGCCAGTGCAGTGGTGCGGCATTGACTTTTTCCATCATTGGGCAAGATTCAAACCCCACCCAATGTATGAAAAAAATAGGAACAACAATAAAATGGAAAAGTTTGGGTATTAGAGTATGTGTAATCTTTTTCTCTCTTAGTCTTGGTAGAGTAAAATAATTAAGGATAGAAATAACTAAGGAGTTTTTTCATTCACAATGATGATCGTTTAAGCCCAAGTATATTAAAAAGTAATGTTCTCCCAAAGTAGAACTAAGGAGTTTTTTTCATATGATCCTTTAAGCCTAAGTATATTAAAAAGTAATGTTCTTCTAAAAGATGTATTTATAATAAAAAGCAAAGTAAAACTAAACTTCTAATATATGTGAATGCAAAATGTGAGTCCTAAGTATGTGAAATGTACAATATGACAAATCAAAGAAAACTACAAAAAGTTACACTAAGATGAAAATGAAATACCTCAGTTTTCTTTGGATTTTGCAAAATCAACTATACAAAATATTTTATATAATGAATGTTCTTTAATACAAAATCTAACAAAAACATGAGAAAACACATGTCAAGTAAAATATTATACACATGTTATTCAAGAATTTCCAAGAGAAGAATAGAGAGGGTTTTATCTTAGTTCCAACAAAATACTTAGCCTTCCATAAACTTGAAGGTTAAAGAAAAGAAAAAAAATAAGAGAAATGACAAATAAAAAATGAGAAGTAGGGAGAGCTCCAATGTGATAAAGAGATAAATGAAAAATAAGATGTCTCTTAAGTGTGGATTTAAGGAGTTTATATAGATATTCTACGAAGATAATGGACCAATAGGTAATGGACTAAAAGTGATGTAGATGAATGGTGCAAATGACTCATAATCTACTTACCTTTCCTGTGTTAGATGGTGAGAAATTCAAATGAAAGGTAATATATGACTATGCATAGTAAGAAGCATAGAAAAAGGATAACCAATGTAAATGAAAGAAAATGTTGATGTGTAAAAAAGACTTTCCTTAATAGTGATTATATATATGTTAAAAAAAAGAGAGAAATAAGATGAGTTAAGACTAAGCTAAATGGAAAAATATGGCATGTGTGTTTTTGAGAAGACTACTTGACTAATCACTATAAATTTTGGTTTTCTCATAAATTTAAACTTGTCCATTAGATTATTCTCGGGATCTACAATAAAAAAATAGTGGATAATAAAGATGTCTTCATATGTCTTGAGATTTCTTAAACTTTTATGTTGACGATTGATACTTCTAGCAAGATCTTTACTTTAATGATGGATGAATAAGATGACTCCATGTGTCATGAATCTAAGTAAGGTGATGTTTTGACAAATTTGATGATCTTGAGGCTCCTAAACTCACATGTTCCATCGTTACTAATTTCTCATTAAATTTACATTTTTTATAGTTATAATATCGCATAATGAGTAATTAATTATAACTGATTTATATAATGGATGTAATTTAATATTAATATATTAACTACTTTAAAAATATATTAATTTATATAAAAAGAAGTTAACTATATTTTATAATTAATTATTAAATAATTAGCCTTAAAATATAATAATGTTATAATAATGTTCAATTATAAGATAATAAACGTAATATCAAAATGAGGATTATCAATATTCCTTACCAATTATCAGATAATCACTTATTCGTAAACATCGTATGGGACTAATAGTTTTTATTTCTCATCTCATAAAAAAACTCTTTTCGCATCACTTAACCCTATCCCCTCTAGGGATAAGTGATAGGTTCTACTAGAATTGAACAATCATATTTACCTAGCATCTTTCATTTGCTAAAGATGGCCTAGAACCAATAATTCATAATCTAATGGATCTTTTCGTTCTAATACTTACATTCGACGGTTATCACTATTTATCAAATTTGTTCCCACAACTAGTGCAATCTTGTTATCAATAATGCATACAAATATGTGCAATTTAGTAAAAGAACCACAAAAGAATATTCAGAATGATTCTTTCAACTCACATTTTTTTATAAATAGTTAATAGAAAAAGAAAATTAGATGTTCTAGTCAGGCATTATGACTTCTCAATAATCTATGATAATACTAAAGGCAAAAGCAAATATAAAATCTAAAAAAAAAACAAAATTAAAGAAACATATGATTATTTGTAATTTAAATGTTGAATTAGCCCTAAATAAAGTAATGTAAATTATTTAAATTATTTATAGCTTATATTTGGTCTAGTTAATAAAATGATTTTTTTTGACTATATAGATGTGCATGAATAACATAACATTCACAATAAATAATTTTTTTAAATAAATAATTCATAAAAATAACTTATATTAGGGTTCAATGAGTTGGATTAAGTCAGACTCAAACCAAATTTCAACTCAAACCAAATTTCAACTCAACTCAACTCAAAATAATTCTTAACCCTAACTCCATCCAACACAACCTAAATTATAATGTTAGTCATTTTAGAATGGCTGTTGGTTTAATAATGATTTTATTACAAATTAACTTAAACAACAAGAGAATTATAAAGTAATCAAAACCACTTTATTAATAATATATATTTTATCATATAGGTTTTAAATTTTTTTTAAAAAATTTAATATTAAGTTATAAAGGCATCAATAACAATAGTACTCAATTATTATATAAAATAGGATACACTTGAAGCACTTGACACATACACATGATACATATTACAAGATACATAAAACCCTAATATACCTGGAAAAGGACACTTAGTTAAGTTTTTAAATCACCAACCAAACATCCTTAAATTTTCAATTAAACGTAGAATTAAAAGACTCTTTATTATGGAAAATAAAATAAAATAAAAATAAAACAAAAACCTCCCACCTCCTCCAGTGTTCATAATAGGCTCTCTCCACCAAACCATGTCAAA
>JAJIYU010014233.1:0-13331 GCA_030144865.1 Tinospora cordifolia
TATATATATATATATATATATATTTCATGGCCAGCAAGCATCAATAACTCCCAACCGCATTCTTCTCTCCTTTCATGCGCCCAAAATCCAGCACCTTCCCCTCTTCATTGTTTGCACGGACTAGCAGCAGTAACAAATTTCCTAGTTCTTTTCATTCTTCATTTCCGTTCTTCACCAATCCGTAACCACTGCAATCAACCACTAACAACTATGTATTTTTTTCTTCCACGGTTTCATGACCAAATTAGCAAGCCTTAGCTTTCAGATTTTGAATTCCTTCTTCTTCCCAACGATCATCATCCCAAAAATCGTCAATCACGTTCATGATTCAAACCCTCAAAATATGGATTTCTTGCCTCTTCTTACTCCGTTTTAACTCACCCAAAAACCAGAAATTAAAATCTCAATTTCTGTTTTCAGATCTTCTCTTCTTGATCATCTTCTTCCAATCGTCTTTAAATCATGACCAGCAACTTCCATGACGCACCAGCAGCACATACACACAGCTGCTGTTTTTTTTTTCTTCACGCCTAAATCACGAACTCATTACTACAAACACAACTCACAACAAAGTTGTGTCCTTGCTCTTCATCCGATCGTCACGCACCAACATCAAAACCCCCAAATCTGAAACCCACAGCATCTAAACGAAAGAAAACCCAAATCATCTTGCTGTTCGTAGTCTAGCCAAACCCCATCCGCCAAATCCAACAAACCATAGTTCTTCATTTTTGTTCCTGCTCCAAATCACCAACGCACGATCAGCAGCCAATTTTTTTTTTCTTTTCCCAAATTTGAACGTTCTTCATCCCCTGTTTTTGACAGCCCATCTTTGATCTTCATTCAATTTCCTTCCCAAATCCAGATTTGCTATTCTTGTTCTGTTTTTTAATGCCGCACAAACCAGATCTTTTTGGTTTCTCTAATTTTTTTTTTTTCGGTGGTTTGCTCTGAGCTTGGATAACAAGCTTCTTCTTTCTTCTTCATGCGTCCCAATTTTTCGACTTTCTTCTTTTTTGTTTTCTTTTGTGACCAAAACAGAGCTTTTTTTTTTTTGGTTAGATTTTGATCTTTTCTTCTTTTTTTCAACCGTTTTACTAAAAAAAATGGGAACTTCAAAATTTGATTGATTGATTTTTTTTTCCCGGTCAACTAATATTTTTTCATTTTTTTTTGTCAACTACATATACGCAAACGTCATACTATTATTATTATTATTATTTTTGTATCACTCGCGCCATCGCGCTCGCTCGAATATTGTGTAAGAAGAAATTTTTTCAATCCACCGACATGTATCTTTTTCCCAAACAATCTAAATTTTAATCCACTAATAATTTAGATCAACCAATATTATTATTATATCTATTTTTCCAATTCAATCTTTAGTTTGTTTCTACTAATTTTTTTATCAACTAATTTTTTATTTGTTCATTTATTATTATTATTATTATTTTGTAATCGTTATTATCTTTTATTATTATTATTATTATTTTCTTATTGTAAAGCCTATTATTTATTTTATTTTTTTTCTATCAATATTTTTATTAACGAATCCTTTATTTTATTAATATTCTTTTTGGTATTTTATTTTAAATTTTTTCCTATGAATAATATTTTATTTTATGTTTACTTGCGATGTAGCGCTCGTAAAATTCTGGATTGTTACAATCTACCCCTCTTTCAATAAAATTTTGTCTTCAAAATTTGAGTCAAGTTAACTAGTGTTGTAAATCGACCTATATTTCCACTAACCCATTACACTTTCGATGCGCTACTTTGATCCTTCTTATAGGATCCTTCCATGTTCTGCCAGATCCAATCCATCAGATTAATTGTCTTGCAATGATAAATGATGTCAGTTGTCGCTCTTTTACAAGCATTCTCTGCAAACCAATTAAATTTTTCTCAAATCTTTTAGGTAGTTGAGTAGTTTCATAATGGCTATCACCTTTTTGCTTGAGGCATCACATCTTCAATTACTATTGGTAACTTTAGAATGATGTATGTTCTAATTTCAGTGGAAAGATTGTGAACATAGCCTTCCTTTTAAATTAATACTGAGAAGAACTATCAGTTCACAACCTTTAACGTGATTTAGTATAAGAACTATGATATCCTAACCTAGGTGTTATAGCTTCCTACCCACATATACCCTTTTACGTTTATCATGCTAGGGTGACTCTAAATGCATTGTCTCTAAGTTCTCACTTTGTTTCAGTTGTCTACGAATTTATGCTTCTAAGTCAATAGTATTTCGTCTGTTTCTAGGTACAGGAGTTTGGGTCATAAAGTTCAAATACTCAACTACATATATAACAAATAATCACCCAACAAGCAAGCAAATAATGCACACTAGCATAATGCAATCCTGAAGCGTCTATCTGTGCTTTTAGGTCTGTGTGCCCCATCCCATACTCGCCCTTCCTCACAGACTACCACCCAAAATTGTATTACACCCAAACAATGGCGCAAGTGCCTCGATGTGTATGTTTTATTTTATTTGAAATAATGATTTAAATATTTGGGGTGATCCACTGAGCTTTTGAGCTCACCCCTTTTTCTGACATTTCAAGAAACTAATAATCAGAGGGTATGTGGATATTGAGAATAACTTTTAGAGTTTTCTTTCTAGTTTCATAATTTTGCTTAACTCGTGCATGTTGGCCCTAGTTTCCTTTGTTAGTTTTAAAGTTGTTTCATTGTGATAACCTCGAAGGTTTTCATACTCTTGAATATTGAGATTGATTTTCAAATAACATAATTGATTTATTTAATCAAAATGTTTCAAAGTGTTTCATATGAAATCTACATGAGTTATTGTGATGAGGATGTCCCATAGAGTTGAAATAGAAAGAAAAGATGTGGAAAGAAAGAGATTAAGTAATGTTCCACCGCTTGAGTAGCTCATGATGATTGATTGATGTTGTGCACATGACATTTGCGTGCCAGATTATTGACTCAAGGGCATTTTGGTAATTGCACCCTCTGGAAGTATTTGCTAGGCCACCAGGGGGGAGGGCAGGGTGTTACAATTTTATATAGTTATTATATATGACTAGACAATTTAGAAGTGGTGTAATTGAATTTAAGGACCGTAGATGGTCCTAGCGATGTTTGTGAAAACATGTTTTATTTATTTTAATAAGATCATAAATTATTACCAAGTTATCAAACATCTTCAGTTGATTTAGAATTTTAAGTAATGTTGTGCCTTTTATTTTTGAACTAGAATTTATAGATGGAATGATGAATTTTAGGGCGTATAGTTAGTATTTAGTTAATATATTCACACTTGTAAAGTTATGTTTGAATAACAAAGTTTTACTTCAAAAGAATGTTACTAGTACATTTCAAATGCTTTGTGTTGGAGCCCCTTCCCTAGGCTGAAGGGTGGTTTGACCGACATAATGACTTAGTGAACTCACTCATTAAGTCAAGTTTACCCAATCAGTGTTAAGCGTATCTAGTCATAATCCTGAGTGACATTAGAGTAATTATAAGCATTTGCCAAGTGAGGTGCGAGAGCAAACAATAGATTACAATTAAGTCTATAAGTTAATACAATCCTTTTATACATAGTAGACATTTTATTTGATAGATTATATTGTCTAATTTCAAAAATACAGTTTGACCATTAATCACATATGCATAAGTGACCATCTTGTAACAAAACTAAGAAGAGGGAAGCAGACCCACTAAAGGAACTAGGCAAACATAACGACTTTTCCTTTGTCAGCCACGAGCAGACTTAAAGTGTTAGTAGTAGAATATTGAGCTTAAGTTACAACAATTAGCTCAGTGAATAGTAAGTTCAACATATTACTTATAACAAACAATCCAAAATAATATATGTATGCATGAATAATAATATTAAAGCAGTACATGAAAAACATGGCATGTAGAAAAAAAAACAATGATAGCAATGCAACTATTAAAAGAAGAACAATTTTGAATACATGCTAGTTGAAAACAATATTTGGACTAGGGTTTCAAATCACAAATTTAGCCCTATCGTTATCGCTCAAGTAGGTCATGAGTCAAACATACTAACTACTCACGTGGGTCATGAGCTAGGCGTATTCCTCGAATACCCCAACCTCGCACTCAGTCCTCGAGTGTTGACACTCGAATGGCTTAGAAGCTAGGTGCACTGATTGTACGCCTAACAACATGCTTAAACTTTGAGTCTAATTCCAATCACATCATTTACTTTGACACCATGATCAGACCTCGAGCGTACAACTCATTATCATTGTACATCTATATATATATATATATATATATATATATATATCTTAAAACTAATTTGTTTTGACTCAAATTTGATAAAATCATTCAAACCATGTCATTTTATCAGTGTTTTATGCAAATAATGCAAGTTAAAGCAATATCTAAATTAAACTACTTACTCAAGCTTCGTGTGTCAATGTCTCGTCAACACTCAGCTCAATCCTGCAATCTCTACTGCTCACTCTCACAATCTACGCTCAGATCTACGTTATTCAAATCCAAATTCAGCTTCTTTATAAAACTTGACTCAATTCGAGCTCTACTGTCCTTAACCAGTCTCAATTAGCTTAGATTTGACTTTGTCGATTGTTGGTCAAATTTGGTCAATTAATCAAACTTGGTCTATTGGTCAAACTTAGTCCAAACTATTCAAGCTATTCAAATTTGGTCAATTTGGGGTCAATTTGGTCAAAAACTTGCATACTTCATCAAGTTTATAGTCACATAATCTCTATTGCGTAATAAATTTTATGATTTCCTTTATGATCAAACTGTACATCAGATTTTCATAAAACTTCTTAGATTTAAACTAGACCTCTTGAATAATTACCAAAAAAATTAGGGGTTTTAAGTGGATTATCAGTTCTTTACACCAATTGACCTACTTACCCATACTGGTTTTGGACAAAATTTGCTACGCTCATTCTTGGGTGTTTTGCCAAGGTGTCCACCAAAGTTTTATTCAAAATAGTATGATTTGGTTAGTTAATTGATTCCTTAGATTTTCATTAGTGTAATAGGTATTCCTAAGCTCATACATTTTCATGAACTTCAAGCATGTTTTCCCATCATGTACTCCCTAATTTAAAACCATTTTCTATACCTTTTGCATGTATTTAGATCATAGCAAAATGCCTTTCGAAAAGATATTTAGTTTAGTAAGGATCGATGACCAAAATCCTAGTCATAAATTTCATCAAACACATAGCATGCAATCTTTATGGGCTTAAAATTTTTTTTAAGTACAAGAACACATAAGTAGCTAGGCAACTTGGCATGCATGCTAAACAATGACAATAGGAGATTATGGAAAGAAACTTATACCTTCTAGTAGGCTTAAGCACTAAGATTACGCACCCAAAATAGAACTCAAATGGGGTTTTTGGTACTCCAAAAGCCACCCCAAAGTTGCTCTCCAAGCAAGTTTCTTGATGTGATGGCGTGCTATTAACACATTTTGGCACCTTGTAATCACAATCACAAGCTTTGCTTTCACTTTTTAACACTTGAAACTTCAATCTACTATCAAAGATGGGACAGAGCAGTTTTACATCAAGGGAAGCTCACAAAATGGCCATGGAAATGCTTCTTCAAAACTCGAATCATGCACTTTACTAAGTGTTTCCAAATTTTGACTATATTGAGTGCCCCACTATAGTACCCTAATATTTTATTTGGTAATTAGATCAAATAAATGTAAAATAAACTAAACTTTGAGAAACCATAGAAATAATGATGTAAATCATGTACAATTAAATGTATAAAGGGATTATTAAACTCGGAACAATATGCAAAAGTATACACAAGATTCTATTCTGGTTGTGGTACTGATATTCACTACAGTGTAGTACATGAATTATCCAATTGAACCAACTTGAACATTGTGTCCTAACTACCACGGTACTACATTCTATTATAATGGTAATATATAAAACATTCGCTAAATGATTATGTAAAGTTTCCAAATGTATGAGTTTATTCTAAAATTGTCACATACTAAAACTTTGCACCCAAGAAATGAGTGGAATGGTAGGAAATGGGTTCAAGAAAGAATTCTACAGAGGAATAAATGCTAAGGATTCCCAAACCTATCCTAGGTAACCTTAACTCGATAAAAACCCAACATTGGCACTCTCTATTCTCACTCTCATGCAAACACAAGAATTATTTCTTCTTCTTCTCATTCCTAATCGTCTTCTCATTCTTCTCTCATCCCCTAATCATCCCACATAGCAACCCTAGTAGCAAGTGAAGAACAAACCCACAAAACTACATAATAGTGGGATTTTAGACCACAAGACCTTCTTGAGAACGTTCTACAAGGTAAAGTTGATCCATAGATGATTAATCATGTCTTGTTCATCTTTTTGAGGTTAGAATTCCCTGTAACAACTTTTAAAGTATTAGTTTACTTCCATTATAAAAAGAAACCCTAGAAGGAGTCAAGACATTCTCTTGGAGCAACTGAGGGATTCAACTCATCAAAGAAGGTATAAAAGATTCTATCTAGTCTCAATGCATAGTTAATGCCAAGGATGTAGGAAAATAAGGGATGGGAGAAAAATGCACAAAAATTTGGTTTTCATGCTGATTACCGTAGTATTGATCACCGTTACTGTAGTACTGCACTTAATTTCTCCTCTATTTTACTGATGTTCACTTTTGTTATCATGGTACTATAATGCCTTTTCTTCATTGCTTCCTAGTCATTGCAATACTGTTGTTTTCTTCCTCGATTTTGTATTTCACATTCTACTTATTGTGGTACTCTACTATGGTGCTGTAGTGTTTCTTTTATAATACAATCTTGTTACCATGGTACTCTACTGCGACACTGTAATAGATCATCTATATTCCCTTTGGTTACCACCGTACCCTACCACAGTAATGCATTTGTCTTCCTCTTCTCTTTTCTCACTCGTGTGTTCTGATTACTATGGTATTCCTTTCTTCTACCACAATACACAGAAGCAGGACCCACCTAGACTCATCTAGTATGACATACTTGCACATTGTATGCCACATAGGATAGAAAATCATTAGAATATGGTTTAAAACCATTAGAAACACATTAATCAATCACTAAGAATAACAAATTGATTCTTAATCTTCAAGGTTGAAGATTCAAGAAGGATTGGAATAATGGTACAAGGACTAGAAGGAACTAAATAGTAAGGTGGAAATGATTTATGAGTTTTAAATTATTATCTTGATTGAAATAAAGTATGCATGTGTGCTTGTTTTATGCCTTGAATAAAATGTCATGTTTAGTAATGGCCAGAGATATAAGATTGATTGATGTATGTTGATGCATGAGTTCAATGATGTGTGTGATATCATGATCAATATTACATGAATGACCAGTTAACATGATTAAGATAATGATGGAATAATGATGAGCATATTTATAATGCTCACATGGATATTATTGAACAATATATCTAATTTAACTACTATTAATGTGATTTTTCATTAACGAAAGATTAATAAAGATTACAACTACATATCGGTGCAATATCACAAGGTATCATCGTGAGTGTCCCATCCCAAACCCAGCTTATTGGTTATCATTTACTTGGTTAATGCACGAAAATTTGCTTTTCATGTTGATTACCGCAGTATTGATCACCATTATTGTAGTACTTCACTTAATTTCTCCTCTGTTTTACTGATATTCACTTTTGTTATCATGGTACTATAATGCCTTTTCTTCATTGCTTCCTAGTCATTGCAATACTGTTGTTTTCTTCCTCGATTTTGTATTTCACATTCTACTTATTATGGTCCTCTACCGTGGTACTATAGTGTTTCTTTTATAATACAATCTTGTTACCATGGTACTCTACTGCGACACTGTAATAGATCATCTATGTTCCCTTTGGTTACCACAGTACCCTACCACGGTAATGCATTTGTCTTCCTCTTCTCTTTTCTCACTCATGTGTTCTGATTACTATGGTATTCCTTTCTTCTACCACAATACACAGAAGCAGGACCCACCTAGACTCATCTAGTATGACATACTTGCACATTATATGCCACATAGGATAGAAAATCATTAGAATATGGTTTAAAAGCATTAAAAACACATTAATCAATCACTAAGAACAACAAATTGATTTTTAATCTTCATTCAAGAAGGATTGGAATAATGGTACAAGGACTAGAAGGGACTAAATAGCAAGGTGGAAATGATTTTTGAGTTTTAAATTATTATCTTGATTGAAATAAAGTATGAATGTGTGCTTGTTTTATGCCTTGAATAAAATGTCATGTTTAGTAATGGTTAGAGATATAAGATTGATTGATGTATGTTGATGCATGAGTTCAATGATGTGTGTGATATCATGATCAATGTTACATGAATGACTTCTTAACATGATTAGATAATGATGAAATAATGACGAGCATATTTATAATGCTCACATGTATATTATTAAATGATATATCTAATTCAATTGTTATTAATGTAATTTGTCATTAACAAAAGATTAATAAAGATTACAACCACGTACCGGTGTGATGTTTACCACAAGGTATCATCGTGAGTATTCCAACCCAAACCCAGCTTATTGGTTATTATTTACCTGATTGATTTGGAACTTGGAGTCTGGATTAACCTATAACACTCCATATTTTAATTTGATACGTAAATTAATTTTAATAAAAATAAATGTGCATAAATACATATATTTTTATGGACTACGTGCATACAAATGCATTAATTACACACATGTATTAATAATATGCATTACGTATACAAATTAAATTATTTATTAGAATTATAAATAATGGGTATGTATATAACAATGTACCGATGCGATGTTTATCACAGGGTATCATCGTGAGTATTCCGACCCAGACCTAGCTTACTGGTTATTGTTTACTTGATTGATTTAAAACTGGGAGTCTGAATTAATCTATAACACTCCATATTTTAATTTTGATACGTAAATTAATTTAAATAAAAATAAATATGCATAAATACACATATTTTTATGGACTATGTGTGTATAAATGTGTTAATTACACACATGTATTAATATTATGCATTACGTATATAAATTAAATTATTTATTAGAATTATATATATAGTAAATGAATAAGGAAGTAATTGTATGTGAAGAGAAAAATAAAATAAAATAATTGGACATGGCTATGCATGGAATTCATTTTCTCTTGTGATTGTTTCAATTAGAGAATGAGAAGTGAAAGATGGGAAGAAAAATGTTAATTGAATAATATATGTGTACGGTGGATGGTGGTTATAACATATAATATATATCATTGATGGGCAACATATAATATGTAAGCGGGAAAGTGTTTGTACTTCTCTTATTAGGTTCATTTGAGGAATTAAAATTGATGGCGCAATTAGGTAATTTTGCTTGGCTTAATATATTTGTATAGGACGGTGGCTTCTCTTCTCATTCTATTTTCTTTCTTCCATTTCTTCATGTTTTGACGAATAGAGTCCCAAAAAAACACTAGAGTGACAAAAGGGAGGGAAAGAAAATAAAATTTTGATTTTTTGACAGATTCAACGTGCGGGTAAGTTATCTCTCCTAATTCTTGTTACAAAAATGCTAAATAAGTCACGTATTACGATCATAGGGGTATAATTTGCACTATAAGTGGTGTTTTATAGTAGTACCTACCATATGTAAAACTCAGTAAAAATTATACTAATACATTTCTGGTGATATGTAGGCCCCAAATATGTGGTTAGTTTTCATTTATTTATCCTGTAGACACCAAAATAAATACTCAAAGTTGAATAAACTTCGGAAGGCTTGTAACACCCCAACCCCTACATTCTTTGAGTTTCGGACATAACCATCATTATTCGACAATCGACTTAACCATTTGGCAAGTTGGGTCATGTTACTTTACAAGTAACACACACTTGACTTTTTATTTTTCAATACGCCATGCCTTAGAATAGATTCAAGAATACAAATATCATTCAAAAAAAATCAAGGCAATTAGAGATAAAGAAAAATTCAACTTCTTTATTAATAAAAGGAAAGTACATAACTTCGTAATGTAAACTATTACATTGTTGATCAAATAAACTCATAACCTTTAAAATAAAAATAAAATTCTAGCGAAAAACTTATTCAAAATTGGGCAACATGCCCTTACATTAAAAAGGAACTTTAAAAAAATAGAAACTTGCTAAACTAGAAACTATTTAAATTTTCATGGTCTTCATAGTTTATTTTCTTAAAAAAAAAAAAAAAAAAAAAAAAAGAGGAAGGGGTGAGCACAAAGCTCAGTGGATCCTTTTCAAACAACCATTTTTCAAATTCAAAACAATAACATATTCATATGTCAAACACTTGCATACATTAGGCGTTTCAAGCATCCATTTGTTTAAAGTTGAGATTTTAGACCAAAAGGGTTTTGAAGCCCTTAATGTTCTTAGCAAAGTACCTCCTTAGAGTGAAATATGGCCTTTTTTAGCCAATTTCATTGGACTTTTGGACATCAAGGGACATTACCCACCAACCAAATACTTTAGTCTTAAAACCATATGAACTAATCATATGAAAAGAACATCCATAGCAACCCACATGTGTGTTATGATGGTATATGGTTATTATTACCATCATCTTTGTTAAATCATATACTCTTGAATCATAAGATAAACTTCAGAACATTAAATTGAAATAAATAAATTCAGCATATGATCAAACTGAAAATTTAATCATGGAACATTCAAAATCATGCATCATACTTTGAAATAAAACCTAAGCATGATACTACACATGGCATGAATGTTATGCATGCATAAATTCGAACAAAAACTGAAATATATTTTAGAATGCTTAAACTGAAATTATTCTTGATTTCAAAAGCCAAACAACCAATGAACATGCTAGAACTTTGAATAAGAAAAAGGGGTGTAAGAGAAATCACTTCCACCTTGAGATGTAGTTTTCCCCAAAGTTTGGACAAGAGCTCCCAATGTTCAAGCACTAAGACAATCACCCAAGAAGAAGAATCTCCCAACCAAGAACTTCTCACACTCAAGAGGGTAAAGAATGGTGAGAAGGAGAGCTAAGAAGAGGGCTTAGAGAACAAGATGACAATTCAACTCTTGTTTTTTGGGATGAGATGGATTGTGAGCATGGGGGGTGTTTATATAGAGTTCAAAAGGGTAGAGAATGACAAGTTTGTAGTGTCATCTTATGGGAAACTTGCCAATTCTTCAAAATTTCGTGCCCCTAAGCATAGGAGATTAGCAAGTGAATTTTTTTAGAAATTTTTGGGAATTTAGAAACCAATTTTTGGATTTTTAAAGCATTTATCTCAGATTTATTCGAATTTTCTATTTTTATTTCGGAGCAAACGATCCTGGTCGTCGGATCGTTCTCGATCGCAGCGTAGATCACCGATTGGGTAGGTTTAATCTGAGCAGTTGGATTTTCCTCAAACACGGTGTCTGGTTCGCGATGGATCGAGATGCCTATATCTAGGCCGTTAGATGTGCATCGATCGCGGTGTGCAGTTCGCGATGGATCAGAGTTCGTCTTTCTAGGCCGTCAGATGTACATCAATCGCTGTGTGGTTCGCGATCGTCTGATCTTTCTCGATCTCTGTACGTTCGTGATTAACGAATGTGCCTTCGATCTGGATCGTCTGATGAACCTCGAGAAAAACATTAGTTCGCGATCGATCAGAGATGTCTCAAATCTGGGCCATCAGATCGTCCTTGAGTGTTGTACTTTCGCGATTTTCGAATCCACCTTGTTTGTGAGCCGTTGGATCTGATGGATCGATCGTAGCAGTTGGATCATGCTGATTCGATGCTCCTGGGCATTGTTTTGGGCTTTGATCATGACTGTGAGATGTTAGATCGTGCGGATGATGTGTTTCCGGCCGTTGGATGCAGTTTCTAATACCAAAATCTCTTTCTAAGGTTGCTATTATCCGGATTTTGCTCATTAGACACTTTCTAATTAATGAAAACTTGGTTTTATTGCACAAATCATTCTATTTTATGGACTTCCTAATATTTTTTCCCTTTTTAATTGTTTAATATTGTACTTATTAGATATTTTTTTCTATTTCTTTAGTATTTTTATTATGCCAACAATTAATAAACCCATATTTCTTTATAATTCTCATTTCTTCATTTCATATATTTTTCTATATATTTATTTTTATTTTCAGAGAAGCAAAAATAATTATATATGTATATATATATATATATATTTCACTCTTCTTACTTTATATTTGATAATTAATCCCATAAGTGTTCCATTATTTGTATAATAATTCTTATACAAATAATATTTGATAATTCTACTTATCTTATATCATTTGCTAGATCATGCTAATATTAAGATTTCATTTTCCTCCAATTATTTAAAATTTTTCTCAATAAATCTTATAATTTTCACTCAAGAACTTTAAATTTTGTCAACTTTATTTATTTTTAAATTATTTGACAAAATTATGAGGTATTACAGGGCTTTTGGGTGTGTTAAACCTTAATAAATTCTAATTGGATCCCATTGAAATATAGAGAACAAAAATTCGTACTCATCGACACGAAATTCATGAATTTTGGATATCAATTGAAATTTTGGTAAATGATTGACCAATTGAATTATTTATAAAAATTTTAAAAATTAGTAAAATATAATTGGGAAGCTTATTTCTTTCCTTTTCTACTATAAAAATATTTTATATTAGCAAAAATTTAATGTTAAAGGTTATTGAAAATATTCGAGTTAATTTGCATCAATATGTAGGGTTTAATGCACGTATAGGATTAAATATAAAAAATAAATATGTTAGAAATTATTTATAAAAATAAATTAAATTTGATTGGTGCATATAAAATGTTTTTGGTCATAGGATAATTTTGATAGATTGGAGCATAGATTTCGAAGTGCATATTAGAAACTGATTAGAAGATAATTTTTTGTGAATAATATTTATTTTTGGGTATTATGTGGGACATCAATATTATTTCAAAACTTTTGATTTTTATTAAATAAGAATTGATGCACATAAAGATATACATTAAATGAAATGATGGATTATATTACCAAATATATGGTAAATTTTAGAGATATTGGTTACTATACTAGAAAGTGAAACACATGCCAATGGGATAAGTATTTAGTATTTTGTGAATATTTCTTTATTTTGGTTATTTATATGGCATTGTATATATAAAAATGATTTGAATGTAAATATATATATATATATTTGTCTGGGCCAGACAAGAAGTGAGACTGACTCTATTTCTGAAAGAGATGTGGATATGTATATATTTTATTAAATGTTGCATGATTAAAAATAAC
>JAJIYU010014234.1:0-13342 GCA_030144865.1 Tinospora cordifolia
TTGGACAAACTTATGTAAATGAAATGCTTTCGTTTGAATTATTGCTTACTTTGGTTTTAATGATTCCAATTATTCTGATATCGTCCCATCACATGAGGGTTGCAAAGATGGATTAACAGCGGTTGGGCGAACTCGTCTTGGTGAGAGAGTTTCATCAGGCCACTGTGCCGGTCGGGCCGTCCTTGGCTCTGGGAAGGGGTCCCGACAGACTCTTGGTCAATTTGTGTCCAAATTGGGTCAAAATTGGGTCATTTGGGTAAAAATTCCCAAATTCTAACACTTAGCCCAATTTTGCGCTCTTTGGTCTCTTGCGTAGTGAACTTGTCAATTTTTCTGTGATTAATCTGTAAGTCAAATTTGTGCAAAACTTTTCAGATTTCATCTAGACAGCTTCAACCTTCACTGAAATTTTAATTTCTGATTTTTGGCCGCCATTTACTAAGGTCTCTAGGTGCATTAATAGGGACTGTGAAATCTCATAATAGATTTCACAGTCCCTGTTACTAAGGGCTAAAATTTGGTACACAATTGGCCTATTTTGTACATATACTATTGACATGTCTAGGACGTCATTTACTAAGGTCTAAAATTTGGTAGACAATTGGCCTATTTTGTGCACATACTATTGACATGTCTAGGACGCCATTTACTAAGGTCTAAAATTTGGTACACATATTATTGACATGTCCAGTGACCACTTCACCAAATTTCAACTCAAAATACCTACATTTGGTCAGTCAACTGGTCTCCTATTTCTCTATCACATAACAGATAGCCCAAATGGTTCAAATCCCCTTTGGTTTCCAAGTGCCTATCTACTCTGGTTCTAGCACCAATTTGAGGTTGTTTCTTGCTATTTTTGCAAGAGTTTAGATTCTAAAACTCTGATTAATTAAGTCCTACCCAAAACAGCAAGCAACTGTTGTCATATTTACCCTCAAACACAAACTCCAAAACATGGCATGCATAACAGTGTTCTGGAATTTTTTTTCCTAAGTCCCATAATACCTAACTGCCAACTCATATTTGCAAGCATAGAAAAATCTAAATTACAAAGGCTTATGGTTCGAGGTTTTTACCCTTTTGTAGTCCCAAGAATGAGGTTTGGAACGCCTCTGATCTTTGTCCAAACGAACTCCTTTAGGTACCCCAAACACTACTTCCAATCTAGTTCCAAAGTTATTTTTTTTTTGCAGAAATTGTTGAAATAGTTGATTAAATAGTCAACTTCATCACCTTATAAAACATAGTTAGGACCTCAGATTCTAATTTCTATCACTTGGCCATTGAAATACACATAATAAGGAAGAAGGGAAGAAGTGTTACCTCCAGAACGGACTTGAAATGGCCTAGGAATCAACACTCCAAAGATTGATTCAACATAGTTTTTCTACTCTCTGGGTTTCCAACAGTGTTAAACAGCATTGTTCTTGGCCGTTTCAACTTCAAATGGCTCTAGGATTCGACCAACTGCTTGTGGGACGTTGTAGAGGGTGGCAAAGACTTTCCAAAGATCCTTAGATCATTCAAAGTAGAGATCAAATGAAGAAGATACAAGCTCTTAAAGATGAGAGGAAGAATTTAAAAATATGGAATTTTTAGCTCATATGGTGGGTTTTTTACATGCATGGGTTACATTGCATAGCAAATGGGCTACCACGTGGCATCGAAGTTGCATGTAAGATGACTAGTTGGCAACCTTCATTGATTTGCTCAAGAGGTGGGACTTGATGGCAACACCATGGGTTCAAAACTATGGACAACTATGATTTTTCTGCTAAAAACTACTGGAAAGTTGTCAAAAATCGCACCTAAAATGCTCAAAAATTGTTAAAAACGAAGGGGGAGAGACGATGGGGCGCGTGGGCCAGCCCACACCCTGGCTTGGAAGTCGCGAGGGTTGAAGACCCGTGCGCCTACGCTTTTGGCGCGGGCCAAGAATGGCACGGGCTGGCCCGTGCTAGCAATCTGGGTTTGCATGGGCCAGAGCCCGTGTGAATTTGGTTTCGGCCCGTGCGGCAGAAATTATTTTTTTCATTATGTTTTTTTTTCTATTCTTATTTTTTATTCCATTTTCCTTTTCTTTTATATATACATATATCCGAATTTCGCATTTTTTTAAAATTATTAAAATCGTTTGATCCATCATTTTTCATCAAAATGTTCCAATTATACTTCATTTCATCATTTATACAATTATTTTCTCCAAAAATTGAATAATCCACCAAAAATCATATTTTTCTTCCAAAAATTTCATTAATTATTCTAAAAATTTTATAATTATTTTAAAAATTCAATAATCGATCCTAGAAAATTATTTCTCTTAAGAAATTACATTTTTCTTATAATTTCATGTATTTTCTTCTCAAATTATATATATTTTTCTAATTATTCTAATTTTTTAATAAATTATTCTAATTTTGTTCAATAAATAACTTAAAATTGAGATAAATTAATATATTTCTATTAAAATTCTTGAAAATACGTATATTGGACCCCATAATTTTTGTGTATCTAAACATGAGTCGCCACAATTTAATAATATAATTGAAGGATAAAAATGATGGAAATATAATTTTTACTGCATGCCATAGTATTCAAGCATAGAATTAGACGAGAATCTAATTCTATTCAACAATAAGTGGCAAACACCCCATTCGGTTAAAACGGAGTTGAGAGCACATGTGGCCATTGAAATTTCGAGGGCGGATTGTCTTGTATCATCATGTACTAGCGTGGCCCCCAAGTTATCTAAAAAACTGAAGTTCGGTTATATTATCAAGTCAAACTTTCCGAAGACCTCATTTTCTCACTAGAAAGAAAGACTTTGAAATTTCAAGGTCAAAAAATACCTGAAGACTCAAACATCTTATCGCATAGCCAAGGCTCAAGATGACCATACCATTCAACGTAGGCTTGCGAGTCTAAATGATATTTTAATATCATGAGCTACTAAGGTAAAAAACGGAACTACGGGTCAAATTTCGTATATAGCAAAAAAATAATAATAATAAAAGAAAGAATAAAAGAGAGATTAGAAGAACCGAAACTTGTACTTGTTTCTTCTATAAATTCTCCCTGATATTCTGATCATATGCGTGCAAGAGTAATTATTAGCTAGCTAGCAATATTATTCACATAAACGATGAGCTTGTTGACCTTGATCTCGGTTTGGACAATTGCTTTCGTTGTGGGTTTTTGGGTCTTATATGTTCTTATAGTGATATGGTGGAAGCCTGGAAAGCTTGAAAGGCTTTTGAGAGAACAAGGAATCAAGGGTCCTCCACGGAAGTTCCAGTTGGGAGATCTTCAGGAATTTGCAAGCCTGACGAGCAAAGCACAAGCTAAACCCATGGATCTTAACCACAGAATTGTGCAACGAGTCATTCCCTTTGTCTACCAATCAGTGGAAAGAGATGGTATTCCTTTTCTTTAATTCTTTCTTATCTCGATTGCTCTAATCATTACCGTTTTTTTTTTTTTAAAAAAAACTTTTTGTAAAATAGAAGGAGTTTAATTGTAAACCTAATATTTATATTTCATAACTCCTAAAAAATGAAACATGCATGTAATTTCTTTATGTCAAAACTTTTTTTTTTTTAATTAATTTCACTAGTTCTTTGTGATATTAATTTCCACACGTTTATCACTTGAGGGTCGAAAGTGAGGTCCTTGCTTTTAACCAATTTTTGCTGTACAAAACAAGTTTGGTTGCTACTTATATAGTTGGAGAAGATAGCTAAAATTTTCGTCATTGTAGAAGCACGGAAGAGATGAAAACGGTAATAATTAATTGTTGAGAATATTATTGCAGGATTGTTGTCTTTTAGTTGGTTAGGGAATACCCCAACCGTAAACGTTTTGGAGCCAGAACTGATAAGGGAAATTTTGTTCAACAAATCCGGTAATTTTTCTAAGATACAACCAGACCCACTTACGAAGTTGTTGGCGCTGGGGCTTGTAAGCTACGAAGGAGAAAAATGGGCGAGATACAAAAGAATTATCAACCCTGCATTCCAATTTGAGAAGCTCAAGGTAGGTATTTAAGCTCTCATCTTTCTCTTAATTATATATATATATATATATACTTCATCGTTGGATATGTTGGTTGTAGATGATGGTACCTGCAATGTATGCTAGTTGTGCTGAGTTGGTCGGCAAATGGCAGAAATTGCTATCAAACGGATCATGTGAATTGGACGTATGGCCTGAATTCCTGTGCTTAACTGGAGATGTCATATCTAGAACTGCATTTGGAAGCAACTACGAACAAGGTCGACAAATATACCAACTTCAAACTGAACTAGCTGAGGTTCTTATCTCATCACCTCTGTCCATGTGCCTCCCTGGTTTCAGGTGTGCAATTAGATAAATAGATTTTTTGGGGCATTCAATATTTGCACAAAAGAGAACGTGTGAACTAATGGTTTATTAATTCTACAGATTTTTGCCTACAAAAAGAAACAGAAGGATGAAAAAAATTTATAGAGAAGTAAGAACTGTACTTACTGATATGATAAATAAGAGGATGGATGCTATTGAAGTTGGAGAAGCTCATAACAAAGATTTGCTAGGCTTGTTATTGGAATCAAATCTCAAGCATATTAAAGAGCAAGGCAACTCAAAAAATGTAGGTATGTCGCTTGATGATGTAATAGAAGAATGCAAGCTATTCTTTTTTGCTGGGCAAGAAACAACATCATCATTGCTTGTATGGACAATGGTTTTATTGAGCATGCATCCTGAATGGCAAGCTCGAGCAAGGGAAGAAGTTCTACAGGTATTTGGAGGAGCCAAACCAAATTTTGAAGATTTACACAACTTAAAAGTTGTAAGTGTTCTTTTTCTGTAATTATTATTTCTCTATCACTTAATATTTGATTTTATAAATTAAGCTTATGTTCCAAGTAGTATGGATATTGTCCAAATTAAACTGTCAGAGTCTAAGGAGTTTTATTTCTACTGTACTAGTAAGGGTTGGATCCAAGCATATATTGACAGCCATTATTTCAAGTCACAAATAGCAAATTTCACTGTCTTGAGAACAAACAATTCTAAGGATTCATTACTATTTGATGCAGGTAACTATGATTTTAAATGAGGTTCTTCGATTGTATCCACCAGCTCCCTTGGTTGGGAGAATGACATACAAGGAAGCAAAACTAGGAAAAAGTATCACTATACCAGCTGGAGTTCAAATTCTTATGCCATCAATTATGGTTCACCATGACCATAAATTGTGGGGTAAGGATGCTGAGGAATTCAACCCTAACAGATTTTTTGAAGGAGTTTCAAACGCGACAAAGGATCGTCTATCATACTTCCCATTTAGTTGGGGTCCAAGAATATGCATTGGACAGAATTTCGCGATGATTGAGGCAAAGATGGCTCTAGCTGTAATTTTGCAGTATTTCTCTTTTGAACTTTCGCCAGCCTATATCCATGCTCCTTATATTTTTACAGTTCTTCAACCACAGCACGGGGCTCACATCATTTTGCATCAGCTTTAAAGGCATTTAAAATCTCATGTATCCATAATATTTATGTCCAAGAATTGTTGTAAAATCCAATAATTATGTAATTATTGCCATGATCTTGTCGAATGCTTCGTGTAGTGCGATCATTAGTAGCCAACGTGAAAAGATTCATCACTGTCATTGTTATTAGGATTTGTAATTTTTACTTTTTTTGAAGCCGTCATTTAAATACATTTGCTTAATTTTATTATACTTCTACATGTTCTACCCCTCATGGCTTACCAATTTATTCTTGAATATATATATATATATATATATAAACATTTTCTTTACCTTTAAATACAGTCTAAAATGAATTATGTGATAGTATTTATATTAAACATGATTCATGTATTGCAATTTAGTTTATGTTGTTATATTTATATAGTTCATATATTACGTAATTTATGTATTTGTATAGACCTTGTGCATGTGCTAATTTGTATGCATGCATTAATATTTATTATGGTTCATGTATGAGATTAGTTCATAGAATTCATGTATGTATGTTTCATGCTCATGTGAGCACTATATAAACCTTTTTTAAACATATCATTTGAAATCAAGTTGAAAGAATAAAACATTCTAAGTTTTCTCATTTCTTTTCTCTTTTGTCTTCAAATACTTTGTGTTCTCCCAACATTATAAACATACGCATAAATTTTAAACAGCTTAAGAAGCTTGAAATCTCACTAAAATAGCACAAGGAATTTTGTCAAAAATAAAATGAAACTTTTATTTTATTTTTTTTATTTTTTTTGAGGAAAGTACTAATGCACTTATTTTAGCAAATTAATAGTTTAGGTTTTCAAGAAAGCTTTTTTTATTTTTAGAGATTTTATGTTTTAAGTAAAACTCAATGTAGAAAAGAAATGAATTTTATTTTTATCTTTTAAAGAATTTAATCATGAGATCCTTTTTGTAGGTTTTACTATATTTTTAATAAAATATTCTATTAAAATTTAGATTAAAAGGGTTGGTGCAAAATTTGACCAACAATGAGTAAAATTAAGAAAACAAAAACAAAGATAAAAGTACTACTAGATTTAAGGCAAAAAAAAAAAAAAAAAAAAAAAAAGAGAAAACTTTCTTAATGCTAAAATAGTCTTATTGTTGAGAACAATAGTGCATGATTATTAGTAGTTATGAATGAGATGAAGAGGTATGGGGAAATAATGAGTAAAATTAAGAAAACAAAAACAAAGATAAAAGTACCACTAGATTTAACGGAAAAAAAAGAGAAAACTTTCTTAATGCTAAAATAGTCTTATTGTTGAGAACAATAGTGCATGATTATTAGTAGTTGTGAATGAGATGAAGAGGTATGGAGAAACAATGAGTAACATCATGATGATTGAAAAGATCCTTAGATCTTTGACAAAGAAGTTTAATCATATCATTATAGCCATTGAAGAATCCAAAGACTTGGAAGTAATGGCGATTGATGAACTTATGGGTTCCTTGCAAACCTTGGAAGAAAAAAGGTTGAAGAAGAAGAAAGAGCTAGTAGAGAAGGTCTTGCAGACAAAACTTTCATTGAAAAGCAATGAAAGTAATGTTGAGCAGCACCTTAAAGGAAGAAGACCTGGAGTTAAAAATGGTCACAGTCGAGGTCAAGGTCTAGGTCAAGGTCAAGGAAGAGGAAGGGGTGGAGGAAAATTCTACAACATTGAAGACAACAACCAAGTTGATAGTTATTCAAGGGGAAGTGGAAGACAAAATCACTACAAGCAAATAAGGTATAAGAACTTTCAAGTTCAATGTTATAATTGTCAAAAATGTGGTCATTATTCTTGGGAATGTCATAATAAAAATGTTGTGGAGAAATATAGTGGTTTCTACATCAAGTCCTTGCAATCTGATAGAGGAGACAAATCTACATCAAATGCATTTAATGAATTCTGGAAATCTCATGGAATTTGACACCTTATGAGAGCTCCATACTCTCCTCAACAAAATGGTATTGTTGAAGGGAAGAACAGATATATTCTCAACATGGCCAAAAGCATGTTGAAAAACAAAAATATACGAAAAGATTTTTGGGCAGAAGTTGTTGAATGTGCAGTTATTTATCAAATCACCGTCCAACAAAAAGTGTGTGGAGCTAGACACTACAACAAACATGAAGTGGACACAAGCCTAATTTGTCTCAATGGAGGGTATTTGGCAACATTGTCTGCTTACGTACCTTACGAGCATCACTTCAAGATTGATGACAAAAGTGAAAAGTATCTTTTTATTGGCTATGATTCTAACTTGAGAGCGTACAAGTTCTACAACCCAAGCACCAAGAAGGTCCTAATTAGCCGCGATGTTAATTTTGATGAAGAAACATAATGGGACTGGCCTGCTTGAAATGAAGATTTTGATTTTCTTCCATTTTATGAAGATGCAGAAGAAGTTGTTCAAAGGGTTGCCCCTCGACCACCAACTCCTACTCTTACACCTAGAGCGACATCACCAGAAGCAAGCACCAATGAAGGACCAAGGCATATGACGTCTTTATATGACATCTATGAAGAAACTAGTGAAATTCTTTGTTGTCTTCATGCTGATTGTGAACCTATACGTTTTGAAGAAGGAGTGCAAAACAGAAAATGAATGCATGTCATGGATGAAAAAATTGAGGCCATCAAGAAAAATGATACATGGGAGCTTGCAAATCTTCCTGCAAGTCACAAAGCAATTGGTGTCAAATGGGTGTATAAGGTGAAGAAAAATGCTAGTTGTCAAGTTGATAGATGCAAAAGCTCGACTAGAGGTCAAGGGATATGCTCAACTAACAGGGAATCAACTTTGTTGAGATCTTTGCTTATGTTGTTTTAATGAAAACTATTAGACTTCTCATTTTTTAGCTGCTCATAGGAAATGGAAGATTTTGCATATGGATATCAAAACTGCTTTTTTAATAGGTTCCTTGAAGAAGAGCTTATTATGCAACAACCTTTTGGGTACATTGTGAAAGGACATGAAGACAAGGTCTTAAAGTTGAGGAAAACTTTATATGGCTTGAAGCAAGCACCGAGGGCGTGGAATACAATAATAGATAATTATTTTTAAAGGAATGGCTACGTCAAATGTTCTAATGAACATGCTCTTTATGTCAAGCAACTTAACAATGTTGTTTTGTTTGTTTACTTGTATGTGGATGACTTGATATTAACTGGAAATAATGTCAGCATGTTTGAAGATTTCAAACAGGCAATGACACATGAATTTAAGATGACAAACTTAGGAATCATGACATATTATTTTGGCATTGCAATGCACCAAATGAGTGATGGAATTTTTATTTCCCAATTTGAATATGTCGCAAACGTCCTTCAAAAATTCAATATGAGTGATTGTAGACCTGTTACTACTCCTATTGAATATGGGTTGAATTATCAAAGCATGACTCAGGATCAGAAGTGCACTCAACCATGTTTAAAAATCTAGTTGGAAGTTTGCACTAATTGACTAGTACGAGACCGAAAATTTTTCATGTTGTTGGGATAGTTAGTTGTTACATGGAAGCTCCCACCATGTTGCATTTCAAAGTTGCCAAGCATATTTTATGGTATCTCAAAGGTACACTAGCTTATAAAATGTATTATTCATCTTCTAGAAATTTTAAGCTTGTAGGATATAGTGATAGTGATTGATTTAGTGATTTGGATGATCGAAAAAGTACAAGTATAGCCTTTTTTGGAGATAGTACTTTTACATGGAGCTCAAAGAAGCAATATGTTGTGATGCTCTCAACATGTGAACCATAGTGTGCTGCTACTACTTCTTGTGCTTGTCATGCACTTTGACTTCGAAATTTGTTTTAGGCTCTTGGATTGATGCAAACTAAGGTTACTAAATATTTCTTTATAATAAGTCAGCAATTATCTTATGAAAGAATCCAATTTATCATGATTGCACCAAACATATCGATAAAAGGCATCATTTTATTCAAGACTGTATCTTAAAGAAGGAGATCCAGTTGAAATATATGAAGTTTTAAGATCAGATTGTTGACATTTTCACCAACCCACTTTGGCTTTAGGTATTTACAAAGTTAAGGTCTCTACTTGGTGTGTCTACAAGGTGATAATGTTTAAGACAGAAATTTTGGTATAAACATGAGCCATGTTTAAGAGTGGATGTTAATATTTATACTAAACATGATTCATGTATTGGAATTTAGTTCACGTTTTACATTTATGTAGTTCATGTATTTGCATAGTTCGTGTGTTTGTGTATTTCATGTATTTGTATAGTTTATGTATATGTGTTATTTTTTAAACCTATTTGCATGCATTAATATTTATTATGATTCATATATGGTTTAATTCATAGGATCCATATATGTCATAATGTTTCATGCTCATGTGAGCACTACATAAACCTACGTAAGCATATCATTTGAAATCAAGTTGCAAAATATTCTAAGTTTCCTCATTTCTTCTCTCTTTCCTCTTCAAATACTTTGTGTTCCCCCAATATTATAAACATACGCATGAATTTTAAAATGCTTAGGAAATGTGGGTGCAAAAAGTGCATGAAATTCACTAAAGTCAAAATTAAAATGAAACTTTTTTTTTTTTTTTGAGGAAGGTACTAATGCACTTATTTTAGCAAATTAGTAGTTTAGGTTTTCAAGTAAGCTTTTTTTTTATTTTTAGAGATTTTACGTTTTGAGTAAAACTCAATGAAGGTAAAAAAAAAAAAGGAATTCTATTTTATCTTTTGAAGAATTTAATCATGAGATCTTTTTTGTAGGTTCAACTATATTTTTAAGAAAATATTCAATGTTCACTATAAGAGTTAGTTTAAAAATAATGTCCTAGATTTTGCTAATTGAAGACCATTATATAAGTTATTAAAATTTAGATTAAAAGGGTTGGTGCAAAATTTGACCAACAATGAGTAAAATAAAGAAAACAAAAACAAACATAAAAGTAACACAAGACTTAACAAAAAAAAATAACTAAGAGAAAACTTTCTTAATACTAAAATAGTCTTATTGCTAAAAACAATAGAAATCAAAAAAATTTTAGATGCTTTGATTTGCTATGATAGGGGTGTTTATAGGTGTTAAGAGTGTGCAATTTCCAACATTATCAGTGTACTAAATAAGAAACGTTTTGTTGTGATAGAATCCTCAATAAATAGTTGTCTCCTCCCTTAAAAAAATTGTAGATTTTACCATATCCTTCCTATCGGTAATATTTGAGTTTGTAGGCTAAAATCACGATAGTATGATCACGTTGTTAGTACAGCTCGACCCTGTAGATCAAAGCATGGTCAGGCTTCCTTCATTAGGTAGAACTTATTGTTCATAGCCCTTTATGCCGCTCAACCCAGGTTTTTTTTTTTTTGTTTTGTTTTTTTGTGTTGCTATCATGAAGCTCAGCCTTAGCAGCTCATTACCTATTATGGATGATTTAAGTATTAAGCTCAGTCTCTTAACCTTAGCAAGAGTTTGATAAGGGAGTCCCCAACGACAATCCTATTTGGGAGGTCTTCTTACGATCACATGCCTAGCTATCGACTATTCAGTTTGTTAAGGCTCCCACCACCTTTGCCTCTCCTCAACCAATAGTAAAGGTGGATTTTGATTGCAAAAAAAGTGATGGGGGCCTCGACTTTTGATGCTCTAGTTTAAAGGGCACATTCTTTCTAGAGGGTTAGTAAGGCTAGCTTGGTTGAGGTACCAAGCACATCCAAACTAAGTCTATGAGGTCATTTATGAGAAAGAGAAAAAAAAGGTAAATGGTTGTCAATTTAGAAGACATGAAGTTCACTGCTGACTTGTTTGCTCTGAGGTGTCTAAAAAGAATCTCGAGAAACTTAGGGACTTGCTAAACATCATACAATCCTTCCTTATGTGAGTCTTCCTAAAAGGTTAGGCCCTCGATCCATTTGTCGAGTTTTGAAAAGTATGAAATTGGGGCCAGGTGAGCTCAGCCCAAATGCTCGAAGAGCCTTCATTGAGGATCTAATGCTATGGTTAGATCAAGGCTGGCCTATAAAGTCCTGGCTTTCGAACCTTTAACATTTGTCATAGGCGACGTATTTGTCTCGTAGTTTGAGACGTAATTACATTCTCATCTAGTCACTCCTGCTTTCTATTCGACAGCTAAGATATTACTATTTTTCGCATCAATCATTTGCATTTCCTAGTTGCACCAGGGCATATCCCAAAATGCCTAAATAAGTTGGCTTCGAAACAGATTACTAATAACAATGAGATCAAATAATAACTAAAAAATAGTTTTGATTTAATACTGAAATTGAGAACAAATTCGTAGGCCCCATGGACGAGTTTTAATGACTAATATCTAGCCCAATAGTCGACCTAGAGCTAAACATGATAGATCACATGCCTTACAACCGAAAAATAGAAAATAAAGTTCATTTCTTACAACATCTTCAATTGAGAGGTACACTACTACTAAGAACTGTTTTCATATTACTTGTCAACACGAGTATCTTCAGTAGTTCTTTGAAAAAGAGTGAATGGGGTGAACTCGAAAGCCTAGTGGATCATACACAAAATATTATAATAGTCAAAACATGAAACATGCAAGCACTTATCATGGAATAGGAGTTTCATACAGTTTGATTGTTTAGGTTGACATTAAGACCGAAAGGAATCTTCGTGATATTCTCCCTTAGGTTCGAAATATCGAAAGTAAAACTAAAAGGCTTGTTACCTATTTGGAACTCTGTCTTAGGAGTGAAGTCTCAACTCATTTCTTAGTCTTATCTTACTACTGCCACAATAGCATCAAGACTAGCCTTAGGTTGGGAACACCCACAATGATGTCAGACTACTACCACGCATCACTGCGCTGGTAAATGTTTAAACTTTTTAATCATCTTCAATTAATGACCATAAACACATTTACAATTCTCATATCCAGATATAAATGAACGATGGATATAAATTAACAACACATCATGCTTATGATCATATTAGTTATGTTATTCCAAACATGGTAAACATGGCATGTATTAATATTCATGGATATACAACCTACTATCTACATTATTTAAGGACAATCAAACATTCATGGGTGTCACACATGTGACGACCCATGTTTTGGTGTGCAAAATTTTAAAATACGATAATTTACATCAATTTTCTCATATTTAGATTATTCATTAGAGAAAATGAGAAAAATGGAGAAAATATGTGAAATTAGAAGAAAAAAAATGCAACTTTTTGAGAAAATAATTTTTAGGATCAATGATGAAATTTTTGGAATAATTATGAAATTATTTGGGCAATTAATAGAATTTTTGGAAAGAAAATGTAATTTTTGGGGAATTACTTAATTTTTGAGAAAATAATTACACAAATGATGAAAATTAGTGCGTAATTGAAATTTTGATAAGAAATGATGATTAGATCATTTTTAATGATTTTAGAAAAAAAATGACTGATTTTGGTATAAAATACATATATAAACGGCATATATGTATAAAATACGAAAAAAAAGGGGAAAAGAAAAAAAAAAAAAGGGGCAAAATCGGCGCACGGGCCGAATTCGGCCCGTGTGCCCGGATGTCAGGTCGGGCCGCAGGCCCGACCCAGTCGCGCACCAAGGGCGCGGGCTCGGGCCGAGCCCAGGCGCGTTTAGCGCCTGGGCCGGCCCAGGGTGCCTGGCGGCCCAGGCGGCCCACTTTCCTTCTTCCCACGAATTTTCTGATTTTTTGACGTTTTTCTTGATTTTTTGATGCATTTTCCAGCCAAAAACCATGGGAATCCATGGTTTGATGACCCATGGTTTTGAGCAACCAATAACAAGAGCCAACTGGGCATCCAACATGAAGGTTTGGAAGCCACGTGG
>JAJIYU010014235.1:0-13331 GCA_030144865.1 Tinospora cordifolia
CATATCATAATAAATTAGAGTAAGAACTGAGAAATCATTCCCACATCAATTGCTAAAGTGGCTAATCAATTGGACGTCTTTTAAGACACATATTCCCAATTGTGAAATTACGCCAAAGATTTTCTAATATTTTAATAGAGTTCCTTATTCTTGACAGATTTAAGATTTGTAGTTGGGTTATAATTAGAAACTAATTAAACTAATTGAGTTTCTAATTTAAATACAAAGAGAGAGAGACCTAATTAGAATAGGTTTCTAATTTGAGATGCAAGTAGGAAACATGATTCAATTGATTTTTCTAATCTAAAAATAATTTGGATTGGATCTCTAATTTGAAAATGCAGTTTACTATAATATAAGGATTGAAGAGGGGAATGTCTGAGCATTTTGTAATCTTAGATCTGTCCATATCAATTGAACGAGTGAGTCATTATTTAGATTTTGATGAATCATTTCTTCAGACAAAAGAAGATTGTACAAATTTTTACTCCAAATCTTACTTATTAAATTCCATTATGGAAGAATTGCCCAAAAATTATTCAATGGAATTTTTCATGACATGCCTGATTTAATCTATGCATAATATCATGAAAATGGTGTAAATCTTTTACTATGACTTATTTTGTAGAAGTTTGGATGAGCACCTATTAATATTCTATAACCTCCAATTAATTTTGATTACAATTCATATAACCCCTAATTTATGTTTAATGTCAAAGTATAACATATAATTCTTGGTCTCCTTCTAATTATGACTAAGAGCCTCTATAAAGGAGTTCTACTCTTGTAATTAAGCATCAAGTTGAATGAGAAATTCCTCCATCATTCTAGTTCTCTTGTCTTCACTTCTTAATTCTTGTTGTTCTTCTTTGATTTAGTTTTCTAGTTAATTTTACAACATCTTAACAGAACAATCTTGTTTTTCCTTTAAAAAAAAAAAAAAAAAAGGAAATTTGAAGATCAAAGAGATCATTTCAAATAAATAAGAGCTTTCAAGATTAAAGCTTAAATGTACCTTTTATAATAAATTTAATTTGTGGGGATTAATTTTCATTTCATCATTCAAATGGTACATATATTTGTATATGCATGATTATTTGTGTACAATATTGTCGGGACCCCTTCTCTCAGCCCCAAGGGCGGCCCAACCGGCATAGTGGCCTGACGACCCTCTCACCAAGTCGAGTTCGTCCGACCACTGTTAAGTCCTTTCGAAATCTCACACAATCAGACGATGTCAGAATAACTTGAACAGTTAGAAGTAAAAGCAAGCAACAACTAAAGCGGAAACATTTCATTTACATTAGTTTTGTCCAAAATACACATTTAACCATTTAAAACTAGTACAACAATGACCAACCTCAAACGAGAAGGGGAAGACCAAAAAGAAACTAAGACAGGGATCGTTAGGGAATCAAGCAATCATTACGCTTTTTCCCTTGTCCGCCACTGAAGAACCTAAAATGATAATAGAGTAGTGAGCCTAAAATCCACGTGGCTCAGTGAGTAGAAAGATCAGCATGTCAACTATAACCAATATTCCAAAATAATGCATGTATGCATGAGCAATAAAATGATGTGACATTCGAAAGCATGACATAGTATGAAAACAGTTATAAATAGTGCAACGGTTTCAAAAACCATCTTAAATTCATGTCAGTTAAAAAACATATCCAGGCTAGGTTAGCTCAACAAAACCCAACCTATGGTCATCGCTCGAGCGGGTCGTAGGTCAGGCGTATTGGCCACTTGAGCGGATCATAAGCTAGGCGTACCCCTCGAGTATCCTAACCCCGCGCTCGGTCCTCAAGTGTCATCACTCGAGCGGGTCAGAAGCTAGACGTGTTAGTCACACACCCTAACCCCGCGCTCGGACCTCGAGTCTCATCTCATCGTATACCCTGACCCCGCACTCGGACCTCGAGCCTCCGGTCTCACTACCCGTGTACATCTACATATCTCAAAATCAACCAGATGTATCTAAGTCCTGTGAAACCATTCAAACCATGTCATTTCATACAAGTTTTATACAAGGAACAAGTCATAGAAACACTTGAATCAAACTACTCACCTCAGGTCCTGTGCACCGATGTCCCGTCGACAACTGGCACAGCCCTGCTATACCCTCTCGATTCTACATCAATCAAAACTCAATCTTAGTTCTATCTGTACAATGGCCCAATATCTAATATCACCGTCCCAACTCAGTTCTAATCGACCCGAGCCGTTTCGGTCAATCGGTCAGACCTAGTCAATTTTGGTCAACTCTGGTCAATGCAGTCATACTAGTCACCTTAGGTCAATCCATGCCCAAATTGGGCTAACATAGGCCATTCAGGTCAAGATTGGTCAAAAAGGGTCAAAATTAGTTTAAAATCTCAAACCTCAACACTTAGTCAAATTTGGGTTATTTGCTCTCTTATACAACAAGCTTGCCGATTTTTCTGCGAGCAACCCGTACTTCGGATTTGTACCAAATTTTTCAAATATGTTCTAAACTCCTTAAACCTTCCCTAGAATTTTAAATCAGGATTTTAGGACTTCATTTGATAGTAATTTTAGTTAAGATTTCAGGGACTATGTGTTCTTAGGTTCTGTATGATAGACAGTGAATCTTTACCTAATTTGACCCACTTATCCATATCAGATTACTCTACAATTTGGTAGGCATAAACTAGACATACTTAGAAATCACTCCACCAAATTTTAGCTCAATCCACAGAGGTTTGCCTATCTAATTTAATCTCAGAATGTTTAGTTGAATCACAGGGACTTCTGGGTGCACACTTCCTGGCAGTAAATTTTCCAAATTTCCTGTGATCAATCCAACCGTTGGATTTGTGTAAAAATTTCTAAATTTGATCTATCCTGTTTAATATTTTACTAAAATTTTATTTCGTGATTTTTGAACATCATTTACTTGGGTTTCTAAGTATAATAACAGAGATTATAAGAATCTCGTATATCCTGTGACAAGCAGTCACTTAGTGAGTTAATTGACCTACTTCACTAATTTAGAATGGCCTGAAATTTGGTATTATAGACACATCCGGGACCTCTCCACCAAATCCAGCTCAAATTTCCTACATTTGGTTAGTCAAATAGTTCCCTACTTTTCTGTTCATGTAACAGATTATTGCATGGTTTAATCCCCTATGGTTTTTTTGAGTGCTTATCTATCCTAGGTTCCAATACTAATCCGAGGCCATTCCTTGCTATTTTTTGCAAGAGTTTAGTCTCTGGAATCCTCACTAATTAAGCCTTAGTCAAAATAGAAAGCAATCATAATCACTTTGACTCTTAAATCCAACTCCAAAACATAGTATGCATAAGGGTGTTCTAAAAGTTTTTCTAAGTCCACAATACTTAATTAACAAGGCATGTTTGCAAGTATATAACATTTAAACTGTAGAGGCTTAGGGTTAGCTCTTTATACCTCTCTGTAGCCTCTACTATGAGGTTTAAAACGCATCTGGTTTCAACCCAAACGGATGTCTACAAGTTTTTCAAACACAGCCTCAATCTGGTCTTTCTGCTTGCTCTCTGCGGAAACTGTCAAAACAGTTAGGCAGACAATCAGTTTCATAGCCTTATAAAATAGGTTGGAAGTTTTACTTTTTGATTTTCACCACTTGGACATGAAAGTACTCGAAATAAGGAAGAAAAAGAGGGTTTTTACCTCTAGAATGGACTTAGAATGGTCTAGGAATCAGAGCTCCAAAGGTGACTTCAAGACAAACTCTTCTGGTTTTCTGGGTTTGAACTCTGTGGACAGCACCTTTTCTCTATGATTTATGTTTTAGATGGCTTCAAGATTGGGCAAACCAATGTGGGACTTCGTAGATGGTGGTATCAGCTTCAAAACAAGCTATAGATCATTGGATTTGGATGAGAAATGAAAAAGATTTAAGGTCTGGAAGGTGGGAGCAAGAGCTGGAAGTTTGGACTTAAGCAAAAAACTGGGTTTTTGTTGCATGAGAAGCTGCTTACATGGCAAGAGAATAGGGCACATGGCCACCCACGTGGCCTCCAAATCCTCATCTTGAATGCCCAGTTGGCACTTGCTATTGGCTTGGTCAAAACCAGGGATCATCAAACCATGGATTCTCATGGATTTTAGCTAAAAAAATAGCTCAAAAAAATGCAGAAAATCGCCAAAAAAGCCCCAAAATCGTGAGAGAAGGAGAAGAAGAAGGCGCCAGGGTCGCCAGGCGTCCTGGGCTCGGCCTTCGTGGGCCGAGTTCGCGCGGGCCAGAAGCCCGCGCCTCTGCACGACCGGGTCGGCGGCCCGACCCGAAATCGGTCCACACAAACCATTCGGCCCGTGCGCCGATTTCTAATCTTTTTTTCTTTTTTTTTATTTTTCGTTTTTTATTTCTGATATTTTTTTTCTGTTTTTTATTTCTGATATTTTTTTTATTTTCCTAAAATTACTAAAATTGCTAATAATTCATTTTCCATCAATTTCTTCAATTATACACCAATTTTCATCATTTATCCAATTATTTTCTCAAAAAAAATTGAATAATCACCCAAAGATTCCATTAATTACCCTAAAAATTTCATAATTATTCCGAAAATTCAACAATCAATCCAAAAAATCATTTCCATCCAGAAATTATGTTTTCCTCAAAGTTTCATGAATTTTCTCCTCAAAATTGCATTTTTTTCCCATTATTCTCATTTTCTCTAATAAATAATATAAAAATTGAGAAAAATTGAGGTAAATCCTTGTATTTTCATTAAAATTTTAGAAAATACATATATCGAACTCAAAAATTTTGCACACCAAAACATGGGTCGTCACAGATATTATTCATTATAAGTTATAAATAATGTCACTAATTAAGAAATTATATTTTGTATAGTAGTTGCGTCACATAAAATCTTTTACATCATAAATTAAAAATCAAAATGCAATAAATAAATTATTTATTTGATATTAAAAATCAAAATGTAACAAATAAATCATTTATTTGATATTATTATTGATTAATTATATTGTATTCTTGATTTTTATAATTACAATAATAATATAAGTTTGAATTGATATTAAGTAAGTTTTTGTCCTGAGTAAATGATTGTATCCTAAAGATCAAGAAAAGACCAGTTTTAATTGTGTTTATGGTCCTTAAGGATTTCAAAGGATGCCCTTTGGTTTGTGCATATATGACTACTTTCCAAGTGTACATGATGGCTATATTTGTGGATATGATTGAAGATATTACGAAAGTATTCATAGATGACTTCTCAGTATTTGGTGCTACATTTGACACCTCCTCGTCAATTTAGAGAAGTTTTATCTTGTTGTGAAGAGAAAAACCTAGTCCTCAATTGGGAGATATGTCATTTTATGATTCGAGAAGGCATAGTTTTAAGGTATAAAGTCTCAATTGGAGGACTAGAGGTGGAATGTGCCACTATTGAAGAAATAGAGAACCTGAAACCACCTACATTAATTCATGAAGCTCATAGTTTCTTGGGCCACACGGGATTCTATCGTCAGTTCATTAGAAGTTTCTCTCATATTGTTCACCCTCTATGCCATCTTTTGGAGAAGGAAGTGACTTTGTTTTCAACAATAAGTGCTTTGAGGCATTTACTACATTTAAGAAAGCACTCATATCTGCTCCTATTATGTCTACCCCTATTTAGGAGAACCCTTTGAGATTATGTGTGATGCTACTGATTATGCAATTAAAGCTATTTTGGGACAAAGGATTGACAAGCTATTTTGCTCCATCTATTACGCAAGAATACACTTGACATTGCATAGAAAAATTATGCTACCACTGAGAAAGAGTTGCTAGTCATTGTCTTTACTTGTGACAAATTCAGAGCTCATATTGTGGGTTCCCATGTTACAATGTTCACTGATCATGTTGCAGTATGTCATTTCTTTGTTAAGAAGGATGCTAAGCCATGCCTTATCCGATGGATCCTTCTTCTTTAAGAGCTTGACATTAAAATCAAGGGTAAAAAGGGTTTAGAGAATGTGGCAGTTGACCATCTATCTCATCTCCCATAGGGCATTGCCGATGATCCCATGTGCATTGTTGAATTCTTTCATGATGAGCAGCTTCTAACAATTATGGACAGTCCACCATGGTATGTTGATATTGCCAAACCGTGCTCAGCTTGGAATATTGGAAAGATGTAGATGCCAAACTGTCCCCTCATGTGTATGGAAAGATGCTCCTTGAGAACTACCCAAACCGTAACCCCCCCTTGCTCTTGAAACCCTATATAAACCCCCTAGTGTTCTCATTCTCCTCATCCCAAAGTAAGAATTGACACTTCCCTCTTGAATTTCTCTAGCCTTCTTCTTAGCAAGCCTTCTCACTCTCTCTTGTTCTTGAGTGTTTCAAAGTTGGATGTTAGTAATTTTGAGTGCTTGGTTGGTTTGATTGAGTGCTAGGCATTGGAACGAAGGGGAACCTCTGCCGGAATTCCAAGGAATTGCAAATTAAGGTCAATGGGATTTCTTGAACTTCTATTTTACTAGTTTAGATTTATAGCATGCTCATGCTTGTTTTAATATCAGTTTATCATGCATAATTTAAATTGAGTCCACCATTTATGATTTAATTTTTAGATTCATGCATATGCCATGTTTATGCATCCATGAAACCATGCCATGATAGGTTATGCATGTTTAGGCCTAGTTTGGTATATGATGCATGTTTATGATGTTTTTATACTTGAATGTTACATGTAAGCATGTTGAATTTTACTTCTTCTATTATGATTCATGTGTGCGAGATTAAATAAAAGAAGTTGAGACTAAGAACTACATACTGTCATAATAATCCAAAGGGATACTTTGGATGTTCATTACATATACTGTGGGTATATGGCTTGTCATACTATGTGTATAGGGCGTAGCACAAAATACTTGGAACGTGGGCAAAAAGTCTCTAATTCCAATAGAATGTGTCAAGATGAATTGTCTTTCCACTCAAAGAGAATGTATTTTGGATAAGAACATCAAGAGATTGGACCCCTTTCAGTCTAACTTACAACCATAACTAAGAAATTGTTTGAAATGTCTAATATATGCAAGTGTTTGAATTTAAATATGTTATTAGTTTGAATTAGTAAATTGATTGTTTTAAGAATGATCCACTGGGCTACGAGTTTACCCTTCCTCTTTTATCTTTTCAAGAAATTAAACACATGATGATGCATGCTAAAGACTTAGAATGCTAGTTTTTAGAAAATTTCTACATTCATTTTGATATAAGGATTTGTAGTCCAAATTTTGAATATGAAGAATGTAAGACTTCCACTAAAATAAATTTCTATTTCAAGTAATGTACTTGTCCCTTATTTTATTAAATCAATAAATATTTGAAATTTTTCTTTTATCTATTATATTAGTGCCTTATTGAATTTCATCAATAAATGTTGAGTTAATTACTGTTGTTTAAGGCATGGGATAAACAAAATGGAAGGTCAAGTTGTGTACTTCAACGTAAATTCAGCCCAGCCTGCCTTATGATTAAGTCCAATTGAAAGTATCGGGAGCTGAGGTGTTACATAAGAAAACCTCTAATCTTATACAACCTCAATTGTAAGGAATGCCACTACTACAAAATTACTCCTCTTTACTTGTTCGTACAAGTGTCTTCAGTGATCATCTGAAAAAGAATGAGCAGTTTGATCTCGAGAACCTAGTAGATCATACACAGTACAAAACATGCACACATTTGTCAAATATTAGGCGATTCATACAGTTTAATTGTTCACAGTTGTCATTAAGACGGAAAGGACCTTCTTTGGTATCCCCCTATTTGTCCAGAGTATCAGAAATAATACCCAAAGACCAGTTATCTATTCAGGACCCAAAGTTAGGAGTGAGTTCTCAACACGACTCTCATTCTCATATTACTACTGTCACTGACCATGACAATAGTATCAATACTCGCCTTGGGTTGGGGACACCCACGATGACACTAGGCTATTGCCACAGTAACAGTATCGCCACCCCCATGCGTAGTTAGATTTCTTAATCATCTTTGTTAAGCGACCACTAGCGTACTCAATAGTATCCACATTCCAAGGTGTAAACACATAAGATAATTTAATAAAATGTTAGTCATGCATAAGATCACATAGTACATGTTATTTATCATACAGTACATATAGCATACCATTGAAGTAGTATTACGTATAAATGAGTTATACAGCATGTTATGAATAATACAACTGGTAAGCAATCATTCAAGTAACGGGTCATCACACCCCTAGCATGCTTCTAAACATTAAGTCAAGATAAATAATCAATCATACCTCATATTTAGAACTAAAATAATACTAAAGAGTACGGGTATGCATCTCTACCTTTGACGCTTAAATCCTTCTTGTCCTTACACTGTTATTCTCAACCTTCTTAAGCCTTCAACCTTCTTTTTTCACTCAAGGAGAGAATAAAGAAACTATTTTTCTCTTATGCTAGAAGGGAAATAAGAAGAAAATGAAGAAGAAAAGAATAAGAAAACTCTCTTTCTCTTCAGCTAGAAGAGAACTAAGAAGAAAATAAAGAAGAGAAAAATGAGATGGGATGATCTGAGGAGAAGGAAATGGTGGTATTTATAGGCACTTGCCCACATGCATCATGCGACATTGCTTGCTTCATGTGACTTGCTTGCCCACATGCTATAAATGACTTGCTTGGATGAAATAATCATTTTTCCCTTAGAGGTAAAATTATTATTTTACCCGTTTAGGAGAAATCATTGTTTTACCCATGGATGGCAAAATTGTCATCTTACTCGTGGTTTAAATGAAATGATCGTCTTACCCTTAGGTGGTAAAATTATCATTTTATCCCTGAAAGTCAAATTTTACCTTTTGAGTCTTGAGAACTTCTCTTGTTTTTTTAGCCCTGAGAATTAAAATTTATATTTTTAAGTATTTTATTTTATTTACTTTAATTACTTTAACTATTATTCAAGGGTTTTATAAATTTTTGGGGTATTACAACATATGACAACATTCATAAAATATATGTTGTAAAACTGCTTACAACAACATTCACAAGGGGATTGTTGTTGAAGATGCTATGACAACGCGCATGCAAATATTGTTCAATGCTATTACAACAATCGCGATTGCAAGTTGTACAATGACTCATTCGACAACTTTTTGTGGGCAACCATTGTTAAAAGGACGTAAGATATTACAACACTCATTCTTGAACGTTGCCCATAACATTCTATAACAACAGTTTATATGACTGTTGTAAAAGAATCATATAATAAAAATAAAATTAATTTTTTCAAATAATTATATTTAATAAATTAATAATATAAGTTAAAAATAAGTTCGAGTAAAATAATAATAAAATTTTGAAAAAAAAAATGTTATTTTTCAATAGATTATATAATTTGGGAATAAAATGAATATTTTTGATAAAATATATTACTTAATTTAGTTTATTAAATAAGAAGAAAAAGATAAAATAACAACTAAAAATTTATTTTTTTATATTTTAATTAATTGATTAATATTTTTTTATATAACCACTACAATACAAAAAATTAGTCATACAAAGCTTTCTATATAATATATAATATATAAATACATGGACACTTTCTATGTAATATATAATATATTGCATATTGTCGTGGCATGAGTTTCTTGTAGTGACCAATGCTAACATGGATGGGTTAGAAGTCAAGATTGGTCAATTCTCAGTACAAACCTAGCAAATTATAGTCAAAATTATTACTAAGTCAATGAAAAATGATATTTGGTCCCACAAACTTGCCCATTGTCTTGCCAGTGAACCATAGTACATTCGATTACTGCCAAATTTTCTAGCGTAAATAATGTTATTTCACTACACCAATTTTGATATTTAGCAACACAATTTTTAGCAACAAAATAATTTTTGTTGTTAAATATTGTTTTTAGCAACAAAAAAAATTTTTATTGTTGTTTTCATTAAAAGAATTTTATAAAAATAGCAACAAATTTTTTTTATTACTGAATATTACTTTTAGCAACAAAAATAATAATTTTGTTACTACTTTTTATAAAACCCTGTGGAGCCCATCGCATTAAACAAATCTTGTTGCTTTTTTCTAATTTTTTTAACCGTGCCAACACAAAATGAAAAAGCGTGAGAGATAGTATTTAAAAATCAGATGATTAGAACATAATTCTCAAAAATACTATACCCAAACAAGGCCTTCCAAGGCACTGCAATTATACAATAATCGCCTAATGATATTTTCTAATTGATTAAAGATTTCAGGAAGGATTATTACATCTTGCTCCCCATGTTCCAAAATATGCTTTCGAAGAGTAGAGCACAAATAAGTGTGAAGAAAAAGCAGACTGCATTGTATTGTGGGTTCCGCCAATAGGAACGGTTTTGCTTCCAGAGGCAGGCCTTGAGTTGAGCATAGAAGGGCTATGCAAACCTTGTTTTAAAGTGGAGGTCTTCAGACCCTGGTAACAGCCTACTCAAGTCAGTTATAAGTGCTCTGTTTCTCTGATATAGAGATGACTCGAGATAGATTTCTGCTAAATCCAGGAGTGGCTTTTCGCACCTGTGGTTTTCGTATCACTTGAAACAGCTTTCGGTCTTTCCTCTCTCTCTCTCTCTCTCTCTCTCTCTCTCTCTCTCTCTCTCTCTCTCTCTCTCTTCCCTTCTAGATTTCATTGTCCTCTTCAGTTTTCCTCATTTTCGATCCCTCAGCTTCTCAATCCACCACTATAAGTTTTTGTTGATCCACTCAAAACCCTAACGTTATTCATTTCTCTTTTCAGATCCATTGGTTCGTATATGGAATGATGTCAATGTAATGGCGATGCTTTTGTTCTTTGTTTTGTTTATTCTTGTTGTTCACGACGATGATCGTTTTGACTTGCATTTTCTGGTTATTTTGATGTCTGTTTTAAATTCTTTTCAGATCCATCTCGCATTCATAATTATGATATTAATTATAATTATTTTGTGATGGAGCTATGTTTTAGTGGCTATGTGGTGTACCAGAAGTTGAATCTTTGCTGCATTTCAAGAAATCATCATTTGTTATCATCAAAAGAAGTGACTGTTCCTTGTAATCGGTTTGATTTCGCTAATTTTGAGTTTTGATTTGATTTTTTTTACTATCTTTTAGAGTTCTATTTTTTAGTTCACTGGTCTTGTTTGTCTGTGGCAATTTGCTTTGGAAAAACCTACCTGATCGAACTTGACTCTGAAGTTCAATGCAATTTCGCGGTGTACAGGGTATTGAATCTTTCCAACATTTGAAAAACCATCGATTATTTTTATTACTAAAGAAGTAGTTGTTCTTTCAAATTGGTTTGGGTTCACAAACTTTGAGGCTTACTCTATTTTTTATTTTTTCTAGAGTTCTATTTTTTAAGTTCACTGGTTTCGTTTGTCCGTGGCAGTTTGCTTTTGGATAAATCTACACGATCGAGCTTGATTCTGAAATTCAATTATTAGAATTTTAATCTGTAGATTATTGTGACGACCCATGTTTTGATACACAAAAATATTCGGGTCCGACATATGTATTTTCTGAAATTTTTAATGGGAATATAAGAATTTATCTCAATTTTCTCAATTTTATATTATTTATTGAAGAAAAATGAGAAAAATGGGAAAAAAATACAAATTTGAGGAGAAAATATGTGAAATTAGAAGGAAAATGTGTTTTCTTGAGGAAAACAATTTTTGGGATTGATTGTTAAATTTTTAGAATTTTTATGGAATTTTTAGAGTAATTACCGAAATTTTTGGGAAGAAAATATAATTTTTGGTAAATTATCCAATTTTAGGAGAAAATAACGAAATAAATGAGAAATTGAGGTATGATTAGAAATTTTGATGAGAAATGGTAAAATGATGAATTTTGATGATTTTAGAAAAAAAAATACCAATTTTCGGATACATATACTTGTATATATATGTATGTACCCCACAACCCCCCTGGTTTTCTTCTTCCCCCATGGTTTCTTCTCCTCTCTTTGGCGGAAAAACCAGCAACTTCAACAGTCTTTGGCCCTCGGATTTTGCCACTTTGGCAACTCCGCCGAACAAAACTCAAGCAGGAGACAAATTTCCACCATATAGGTAACCCAATGAGCCACGTGGCGAGCTCATTGCCAAGCATGAGGAGCCCAAACCATGCAACAAAACCATCTTTCTTTGCTGAATTTTCATGCTTGAACGACCAGATTTTCATGAGCTCCGTTCTCCTTCATCCCACCACCATTTTGGACGTTCTAGTACTTGTTGGAAAGCCCTCAGACTCCTCTTCAAGTTCCTACAAGCCTTGGTCACCATTGCACGACTGATAGAGATGAAAACAGCTGGGAAAACACGTTTTTCGACACTTGGAAACCTAGAAAACTGAAACTGCATGTTGATCTGAACTTTGTGGAACTTGTTCACCATCCATCCAAGGTCAGTTTTGAACGTATTATAGCTTGTTGGAAAGTTTGAAACGTCTACTTTAACTTTCCTTTTATGTGAAATAGCAAATAAACGGTGGAACTATGTCAAAAATAGGGCCAAAGTAGACTGCTCACCGACTATGATAGCAGTTTTCAGAAAAGTAGTGTTGGATACAACTTTGGACTACCAGTTGAAGTAGATAAGAACATCGGATCAAGCCGAACTTTGGGGTGATTAAAGCTCATTCTAAAGGCTAAAGGAAGGTATAAGTTTCAAACCATAACCCTTTGTGAATACGATTTGCCATGCTTGTCAATATGTCTTGTTGGTTAGGTGTTGTGGACTTAGAAAAAATTTTCAGAACATCCTCATGCACACCATGTTTTGAAATGATGTTTGAGAGCAAATGTGAGTAGGGTCCCTTACTGTTTTGAGTGAGACTTATTTAATCAGGATTCCAGGGCTTAAACTCTTGCAAAAATAGCAAGTAATGGCCTTGGATTAGTATTGGGACCTAGGATAGATAAGCACTCAAAAAAAACAATAGGGTATACGGGATTCTTATGATTTCTATTATCATACCCAGAAACCCTAATAAATGGTATTCAAAAATCACGAAATAAAATTTGAGTGAAAGTTTAGACAGAATGGATAAAATCTGGAAAGTTTTATACAAATCCAACTGTGACGACCCACATTTTTTAACATCGGAACGATGGATCCGACATTCATGTACTCTGTGCATTTTTCTGGAATTATAATGAGAAAATACAAGAATTTTTCCAATTTTTCTCAATTTCGGATTAATTATTAAAGGAAATAAAAATAATTTGAGAAAATAAAATTTTAAGGAGAAAACACATGAAAGTATTAGGAAAATGTGTTTTCTTGAGGAAAATAATTTATAGGATGG
>JAJIYU010014236.1:0-13351 GCA_030144865.1 Tinospora cordifolia
ATATGTGTATTTATTTATTTTACTAAACCTTAATTTTCTATTTAATTATCAAATTAAGGTTTTATTTGTTTAATTCTCACTATATCTCTAATTTATTTTATTTTTCATGTGTCAACCCACCATTTGCACCCAAAATTTCTTAAAATTTTTGAAATTAATTTATTTGAAATTATTTGACAAAATTTTGGAGTATTACATTACACTACAACACATATAATCCTTAGAAAGAAAGGATATTTTACAAATTTGAAATTAGCTGAGGCTAGGGGTGTTCGCAAGTTGGGTCGGTTCGGGTTAGGGGCAAACCTGCAACCCAACCCAAAATACACAACTCAACCCAAACCAATCTATATCAAAACCCAAGCCAATCCAAATAGTTCGGTTCAGTTTGGTTTGGGTTAGTTTATCGGGTTGCCTTTTAATTTTTTTAGTAATTAAAGCATAAAAAATAAATAAAAATGAAATTATTACAACCCACATACAATTTATAAGTAAGTTACACACCACAATATTAAAAATAAAGCTTAATATACTAAAGTATCTTCCAAGGCCCCAAAATTCTTCTTAAGCATTGAATTCCTTCCATTCAACTGAAAAAAAAGGATAGTTAATAAATAAAAAAACAAAGACAAACAAATTACAAACTGGAGTCGTATAAAATTTATAAATATGCTACTAACATGCCAATCAATCAATTGCTATATAATCTATTGTTATGCACGATCCTCCTAATAGCATCTCTAAAGACAAAAAAAATACAAATATAATGTTAGTTATGTTGCAAATATGCAATAATAACAAATAAATAAAAAAGGGAGAATAAGTTTGAAAGTATTGTCAAGAACTACCTTATTCAACATGCTCATAAACTTGCACTTCATCTATGTAGTCTCGAATTTGTATTAATTCATGATTTGAGCGTAACCAACACAAAATATCAAATCCTTCAATAAATGGATCTTCAATAGGTTCTTCCAAATATTTTTCTATCCCAGTTTCGACACCAATGCAATCTCGTGCTTGCCGATGCTTCAAAAATTTAGATAACAAAGGTGTACGCTGACAAGAATCAGCCATTAACTTCTTTGGTGTGCCATCAACATCAAATTCACTTGACTTAGACTTATCACAAGTTTGAGTTCCACCAGACACATAATCAAATGCATTGTACTGCTAAAACAAATGCTGCAATGTTATCTCAATCTTGGCAATCAACAAATCAGCAATGGTTTGATCATAAACTTGACATAAACAATACTTTACATATTCTAATTTGTACCTAGGATCCAAAACAGTAGCAATAAATAACAAGCAATTGATATTTTGCACATTTCCCCAATATTTGTCATACTTATCTTTTATACATGCAGCCATCTTGCCCAATTATGGATCTCCACTTTTAATTAATTCTATTAATGAACTTTGGAGTTCACAAAGTTCATGATAATAGGAGTTTGAAGTGACATACTTAGATGCACTAAACTTCAATGTGACATTGTAAAAAGTTCTTAAAAACCTCATAAAAGTTAGTGCATTCTCCCAATCCTCATACTTAGGTGGTCCAACTCTTTTTTTCCCGCCTTCAACTTCCAAAAAATAGTCTCCATATTGCTTGTACTCTTCATCCAATCTATCAAATGCCTTTTGAAATTGTAAAGCAGATTCTAACATTAAATAAGTTGAATTCCACCGAGTACAAACATCTAGAATCAAGAGGCCCTTGTACTCAATTTTTTCATGTTCTACACATGCTTTAAATTTGAGCAATCTTGATGGTGATGATCTCACAAACCTTACAACATTACGAATACTAGCTATTGAATCATGCAAGTCCTTCAAGCCTTCTTTTACAATGAGATTTATTATAGGGGCACAACATCTCACATGTAAAAGTTCACCTTCTAAAATAGAGCCTTTCCATCCATTAATCTTTCTTGTAAGGTAACCAATAGTTGTATCATTTGGGCTATCATTATCAACTGTTATGGTTAAAATCTTATCAATTCCCCAATCAATTAGGCAACTTTCTATTACCTTACCAATTGTTTCTCCTTTATGATTTGAAACTTGACAAAAATTTAGAATTCTCTTTTGCAATGTCCAATGCAATCAACATAATGGCAAGTCAAACACATATAATTTATGTTTTGTAATGATGTCCAACAATTAGTAGTAAGGCATACCTTTGGGCATTTTGTTTGAGGTAACTCCTTAAACTCTTTTTCTCATCCAAGAACAATTGAAAAATATCCTTAGCCACTGTAATTCTAGAAGGGGGATCAAATTTTGGCTGGGCAACACTAACAAAGTGTCTAAAGCCTTCTCGCTCGACAATTGTAAATGAGAGCTCATCAAATTAAAATCATCATGGCACAAGCTTTTTTACAAGCTTCTTTCTTCTTTATTAAACTCCATAATAGTCAAACTATTTCCACTCGGACTATGGCTTGATTTTTTAAAACTCAAGACCTTTTGCTTCTTATCTTGTTCACGAAATGGAGATTTTGGACACTTATGTTTAATATGATTCAACAAGGTACTAGTGCCACATGTTTTTGTATCACAAGCATAATCCTGACCACAATAATTACATTTACATCTAGAACTTTTTTGATGGGAATCTTTAATTCCAGTGAAATGACTCCAAATAGTGGAAGACAACCTACAAGGTCTTTTTCTACTTATATTGCTGGTGTCATTTTCAATACTTTGAATTTCTTGAGTAAAACTTACCTCAAATGTATGTTTGAGTGCTTGAATAGGAGTTTCACTTGAAGAATCCATATTATCCTAAAAAATTAAAAAATATACAATTAATAAATGCAAGATAGTAATATTATTAATGAAGATTTTAAATAACAAGTTAACAATGTAGTTAACTTGTATTAACAAAAGATCGATAGAAGAAGAAATAACAAACAGAAGAAGCTCACTACAGTTAATAAAAAGAAAAAAAAAAGAATTGAATTTGATATCTATACATAAAGTGCATCAAACTAAAATACAATATTCATTTTAAAAATGATTGTAACATGGAATGAGCAAAAACATGAAAAATTAAAGTAAGAGCGTACAAGCTCATATGGATGATGTGAACCAATGGTTCGAATGGAAGACATCCAACTGCCATCGTATATCTTGAATAGGAAAGAGGAAATATTATCAAAAAATTACTGATCTGAAAGATGATAAGAAGGTGATCAAAATCAAATAGTTTGATAATCTTATATTAATTACCTTACTCCTACTCGGCCGAGAATAGAAATTTTTTTAATTTTCTTTTGCAAATAGTTTGATAATCAAATCTTCTATTGGTTGCCCTAAAAATTACCCATGAAATTAGATCCTCTATTGAACAAGAAGAAGAAGACGAAGAGGCATCACACCGCAGGGAAGAAGAAGAACCATGAGGTGACTACCAAAAGAAGAAGGGTGGTGGCTACCGGAAGAAGAAGCAGGGAGAAGTTTCGGAAGCTGAAATCAGAAGCCGATCGAGATTGGAGCATAAAAATTTTGTGATCGAGATTCAAGAGTGCCAGACAAGGGTTGGCTGTCGAAAGAAGAAGAAGAAGAAGCAGTATCACACTGCAAGGAAAAACAAAAAGAACAGAAGCAGAGAAGAATGGAAGCAGGGAAGAAGAAGTAGCGATGAGCAAACAGATGGAAGAAGAAGAATGGATGCAGGGAATTGCAAAGAACAAACAGACGAAAGAAGAACTAAAGCAGGAAAGAATGAAACCAATCACACAGGGAAGAACGGAAGCAGGGAAGAAGAAGTAGCAACGGGAAGAACGAAAGTGAACCGAACTTGCGATCCTACCAGAAGATTTGCGTTTCCGAGTTTGCAATTTGCTAGTTGCGAGCTTTTGACAACGCCTTTGCAACTTGCTCTCCGAGACTGGGACTATGAATTTGGAAAGAGGAAAGCGAGATGGAGCGGAAACATCAAAGACTCAAAGGCACAAATAGGGTTTTTTCGGTTTGGTTTGGGTGCTGTCGGATTGTGGACACTAAACCCACAACCCAACCCAACCCAAATAATTCAGGTTGGGCCTTTTAAAACCCAACCCAAACCAAATACACTTCAAAACACAACACAAACCAACCCAAAAGGTTCGGGTTGGTTGGTTTGGTCGGGTTAATCGAGTCGATGAACACCCCTAGCTGAGGTTATTGTTCAAATAATATCAAACACCACAAATTTGATTAATGGCTCTAGAAGAACAAATCTTATGTTACCTAGAGGAACAACAATTTATATTGTTAATACCTTATCAGAAGAAATTTATTTTGTTTAAAAGAAATCCGACAAGATGGATATCATGTTGAAACTAAGAATGAAAACAATAGAGAATATCTTTATATTACTTTTGTTTCATTAGGGAATAAGAATATATTGGGAAAGCTCACAACTCTATCTCCTAAACTATATTTTACTTATATAAGACATATAAAAATGAATGTCATCATAAATAAAAAATTTAATGACCTTAAAACATTCATAATATGATATGGTCAACTTAGTTATTCAGAATTATCAATGATATGACAAATAACTAAAAATTTACATGGACATTCTTCGAGGAACTAAAAGATTCTTTTATATAATAATTACAATTGTGTTGTTTATTCTCAAAGTAAATCAATTCTGGTAGAGCTTGCAGAAAGAACTAGGCAGTAGACTCACCATGAGCATTGCATTCCATCCTCAAACAGATTGATAGTCTGAGAGTGTCATACAAATACTAGAAGATACGCTGAGAGCTTGTATCCTTGATTTCAAAGGAAATTGGAGGAAATACTTGCATTTGGCAGAATTCGCCTACAATAACAATTATTAAGCAAGGATACGGATGGCACCATACGAAGCTCTTTATGGTAAACCCTGCAAATCACCATCGTGTTGGGCCAATTTTGAAGACTCTGTGCTTATAAGGTCAGGCCTCGTACAGGAAATGGATCATCAGGTCAAGTAAATTCAGAGGAGATTAGTCACAACGTAAAGTAAACAGAAAAATTATACAAAAGAATAGGAGAAGACCTCTAGAGTTTCAAACAGGAGATAGAGTATTCTTGAGGATCAACCCTCAGAAGGGGATCAAGTGATTTAAGTATAAAGGAAAGCTATCAACCAAGATTTATTGATCCATTTGAAGAACTCAGACGAGTTGGTGAATGTGCCTTTGAGTTGGACTTACTGAATAGAATGTTTTCGATGCACAACATATTCCATGTATCGATGCTACAGAAGTGTGAACCAAATCGCTCTCACATCATACACTGGGAGGAAGTCGATACTCGGGACGATGCTACATATGAGAAACTAGCAATCATGATATTGGATTGTAAGGTGCAAAGTCTAAGAATCGAGAAAATTCCTTTAGTCAAGATATTGTGGAAGCACCATAACTTGGAAGAGGCAACCAAGGAATTAGAGAGCGAAATGCGAAACAAGTCTTCGAACCTCTTCACCAGGAGCATCTGACTGGATGGCATTGTATAGGTATGGGCTACCTTTAAATTTTGAAGACGAAATTCTTTTAAAGGGGGTAGGTTGTAATACCCTGAAATTTATATAGAATTTGATAAATAAAATAAATGTACTAAAAATTTTTCGAGTGCAATACACTTTGAAAAATCCATGACATCATGTTATCTAAGTCGTATAATCGATGAACAAAAGGACTAGCAAGTCAGAATCAAACACAAGGTGTTGCATGAAACGAAACAACACAACAATCACTAACTACGGCGGTAATGCAGCAATGTCCATGGACTACGGCGGTAGCCTACTACAATGGTGTAGGCAAAACCCAAAAAAATTTTGGGGTGATGGTTATCTCGGAAATATGCTAAAATATAAACATGCAACTTGCGCGAAAAACCCTAACTTCATTCTTTCAACCCTACAGTTACACTTCATGTCCCACAGACCGAAACCAGGTGCCTACTGCGACATTCACTTGCTCCCACACGCGTTCTACATTGAATTAATCCACCCCAACCCTTCCAAACTATCACCAAACCAAAGCAAAAAGAATAACTGCACAGATAAAGCGTTGCAGTTCCATTGTGGAGCCCTAGATCCATGACCAAATGTGTTAGAAGGTAAGAAAGTTATCAAAGTTTCTTATTGTGTCTTGTTGTAAATAAAATCAATTGAGATAACTTCTAAAACACTCTTTCACCCTCTACAACATGACAAAACCCCAAAAGTGTTGGAATCATTCTAAAGAGACAAATAAGAGAAGCAGCGAATGAAAACAAGGTATAGAGTTATGTCACTCAAAGTGATTTAGATTTTGAGTCTTGAGTTGGTACATCAAAGTGCCACGCACAGGAAGGAGCAAGAAACCATGCACGAAGGTGCAATTTCTGAGAATCACGTGACTACCACAGTTGTTGATCATGGTAGTGCGTTATACACACGAAAATAGTCTCGAGTTACCATGGCAATGCTTAGGCCTAGTGCAATAACGACATGCCTAGAGCATAGCCTACAACGGTAGTGCAATTAACCCTTGTGGGTTACCACAGTAATGGGAGTGTGATTATGTTTTCATATTTTCATGCACAGACCTTGATTACCGCAATACTTCCCTACTCTACTGTGGTACATAGGAGAAAAATAGACCAACATATGTCTATTATGACCTTTTTACACACCATATACCATATAGACTTGAGAATCATTTTGTGATGGTTTAGAAACACTATAACTACTTCAACTTCTAAGAATTATGATGTTAAATCCTTAGAGGTTGAGGATATGTGAAGATTGAGATAACAAAGTGAAGTTTAGAAGGAAACGAACAAGGAAACAGGTGGAAATGACCACCCCAAACTCTTTAGTATTATTTTGGTTGAAATATGAAACATTATTAAATGTTTGCTTACATTGATTGTTTAGAAGCATGCTAGGGATGTGTGTGACATATATGAATGATTGATTGTCTTTGATGATGTTAATAGCATGTTGAACTATCCATGAATGTCAATACTAATTGAAACATATGCCATGTATACTATGTGAGGAATAACATAATTTGTGTAACCCTAAGCATGATGTATTGTTGGTTTAGATCCATCGTTATTTATATCTAGATATTGATATTGTGAACATGCTTGTGGTCACTAATTAAAGATGATTAAGTGAGTTAACCACGTACTGGCGTGGTGATGCAGATACTGTGGCAGTAGTCTGGCATCACTGTAGGTGTTCCCAATCTAAGGCGGGTCTTAATACTACTGTGGCAATAGTGACAGGGGACTAAGAGTCGAGTTGAGATTTCACTCCCTGTATTGATAGTCAAGTTGAGACTTTATTCTTGAGATAGGGTTCTAAATGGGTAATGGACCTTCAGGTGTTACCTCCAATATTTCGAACCTAATGGAGAATGCCGAGGAAGGTCCTTTCAGTCTCAATGCCAACCTCAACAACTGCACTATACGAAATGCCTAATGCCAAATAAGTGCTTGCATGTTTCATGTTTTCATTATTATAATACTCGAAATGTTTTGTGTATGATCTACTGGCCCTTAAGCTCACCCAACTAACTCTTTTTCAAGTAATCATTGAAAGCATTTGAACCTTCAAGTGAAGCAAACACATTTTTGTAGTAATGGTATGCCTCACTGATGAGGTCGTGTAGGATAGGAACTCTATTTTCTATTTGTTAGTTGTAGGGCAATGGGACTCACTTTACATTATTGTTTATTTGTAAGAACCCAATCACGGTGACCAATGTTTGACCATTATTGATAGTAAGTTGATTATTTCATTTAGTTTATCATCCCAATGTTGTTGTTTAATCATCTTATGAACTACTCTGATGATGACTCTGATATATGATGGGATGTGACCTAGTGTGAGTAGATCAGGATAAAATTGAGAAATAGTAATTCTCTTGGTGCTTGGATGGTGAAATGAGAGTGACTGCATGCGAAGCAAGGGTGACTGCAGGCGAAGCAAGGGTGACTACTCTTTATATTGTGATTGTGTCTTGACTTAAGAGACAAGCACACCAATTGTGGCAAATGTAACTAGATTCCAGGCCTGGGGTATTACATTAGTGAATAGAGTAATCCAATTTAAAATTTAAAATGAGCATTACATAAAAATAATGACAGAATAGTGGATGACATATATTTATGTATGCGTAAACAATAATATTTATGCGAATAAATATAACGGTTAATATCTTTCATAAAACACATTGCAAATGTGCACCTTTTTCTAAAATAATCTCCTTGAAAACAACATGTGTCGAGGCTCTCCATAGCCTTCTAGGAAATTAAAAATAATCTCTCAAGTCGGTTATCCAAACGATTAGGCGTATTCTCACACACAGTCCAAGGATCAGCTTAGGATGTACCACAACACATTAGCCTAGATCCTTGGGTCTCATCACGCAGTCATGGGATGAAAACAACACGTATCGTAGCATAAAGGCTTGAATCCTCCATATATAGACCAATCGCTAAGCTAGCTGAACTACACTGCAACACAATGGCAAGGCCCTTGATGCCTTACAATACGCTAACTTGAGCCTAAATTTCGAGAGTTGGTGCACATTTTATTTTTCACTTAGAAAATATTTTTATTCGAGTAATTCCATATATGCATTCAATATGTATTAAAAATTTATCATGTTTCAAATAATAAGCTTTAAATAATAAATCAAAAATAATCCTCACCTTGGCTATCGTGTAACAGTGTTTTGTCAACACCCAGTCCAATCCTGCAATATACGCCTAAATCTGCGTTATTTAAACCTAATTTAAGTTTTTTTGCAAAACTTGACTTAATTCTAGTTTTACACTCCCTAACCGATCTCGATCAACTTAGGTTTGACTTGGTCAAACTTAATCAACTGGTCAAATTTAGTCAAAATTGATAAAACACAATCAATTTTGTCAAAATAGAGTCAATTTAGTCAAAATTTTTAATTTTTCACACTTAGTCAATTTCTAGTTACATAGTCCTTATTGCGCAACAAATTTAATTATTTTTCAATAATCAAATAGTGCATTGGATTGAAGCAAAACTTTTCACATTTGATTTGAATTTCTTAAATATTTATCAGAATTTTATTTTGTAATTTTCAAATTTCATTTGATAACACTTTTAAGTGGGTTATCAGTCCTCTTCAATTCTGGAATTTCATGTAACAGCTAATCACATTTCATATTAATTGACCTACTTACCTATGTCCAATTTGGATGAAATTTGATACACTTATGTTCGGGATATCTAGTAGGTTTTCACCAAATTTTAGCTCAAAACAATGAGATTTGGTCAGTCAATGGGTTCCCTGAAGTTTCAGTTGTGAAATAGATTTTTTTTTCAAATTTATGTATTTTCATGAATTTCAAGCATTGTTTTCTCCTATTAAATCTCTAATCTAAAGGTTATTTCTTACACCTCTTACATGTATTTAAATCACAAAAGCATTTTCTTTCAAAGCCCATTCAAATCAGTAAGCAAAAATGATTAAAATCCTACTAATTCATTTCACCAAACATATGGTAAACATTCTTTGCAGCCCATAATTTTTCTATGTCAGAACACCTAAGCAATAGGGTGTTTTTACAAGCATGGTATGTCATAACCAAAGAAGGTTACGACAGGATCTATACCTTTTGTAGCCTTAAGTACTAAGATTACTCACTCCAAATTTGTGCTCAAACAGACTCTTCTAGCCCTTCAAAACTTATCCCAAAGTTGCCTCCAAAACACTTATACCGTCGTAAAAGTTTGCAATTAACTCACTTTGGCACCTTGTAAATTATAATGCAAGTTTAATTTTCATTCTCTAACACTTAGATCTTGAAATCTACAAATCAGATATGGGAAAGGAAGTTTTACCTTAAGAAACGATCAAGATATAATCATAAAAACGTTTATCCAAAACTCATATCACACCTTCCTCAAGAGCTCCAAATTTCAACAATGTCAAGTATCTCATCATAGTGGCCATTTTTCTTTTTTATGGCTACGTAGTTTGATAAAGCAAGGATGATATCTTCAAGAGGGACTTCAAACTCTCCAATGATGGTTTTCTCTTTGGTTTTCATTGAGTGTAGAGAAAAAAGTGAGTTAACAAAATTATGTGTTCTCACTGTTTTTAAAGAGAATTATTGGAATAGAGAGAAAAAGGAAGAAGAGATGCGTTCATAGGTTGCCTAGGTGCGTGGATGTGACACCCCGACTCTCAATCGGACCTCCTGTCATGTACTATGGGTCGTCGTCCGTTGAGAATTGGCATACTACTTAAATCGTTTCCATCAAAATCTTTTTATTTAATTCAAGTTCATGAAAGAAAAGCTAAAATCACATTTTATAAATTACAAATCACAACTTAAAAGTTTCAAATTACGCAGTGGAATCATTTAAAACTTATATTAAGAACAAGAATTGTTAAACATATAATATCGTTCAAAGATTTAATCACTAAATTTCAAAAATTAGAATAAATACTTGAAAACTATGAAATTAACTTCAAATAAAAACTATACATGAGATTCTATTAAAATTAATTAAATAGAATACAACATCTTAAGTCACCTATCTCAGATGACCTCCCCCATGAAGTGTCCAATCAAAAGTACGAGACTTCTAACGTAGACTGCTAAGCACTACGTCCTAATGTTCCTGAAAAATAAAATGGGAGTGAGCTCAAAAGCTCAATAGATTATTCCAATACGTCACACGCATTATAAAGACGCAATCCAAAACCTTACAAACACTTTCAAACATTAGGCGTTTCAAACATTCATTTGGTTTTGGTCGAAGTCTGAGACCGGAAAAGGGTTGAGATGCTTATCAGTATTCTACGTGATCTCGTCTAATTATAGAAAGTCTCGAGTACAATATAAAATCAATCAAGTCATCAGTATCACAACTTAAGAGAGAGTACTTACCGCGGCTCGTACCGTCCCTCAAAGACTTCGAGCTGTAATAGGCAGCTCAAGGGTGGAAATACTTACAATCCGCCTTGTAGCTTGTCGATCTCAAGCAGAAGCATATGGGATATACCACCTCGATCCGTTTCAGGCTCGTCAATCGCACCGGTACATGGATTCTTAATAATCTTTCGTTTTATTTTACTTTGTACAATTAAATTCAACCACACCAAGTATCACACAATACGATAGAAAATAATCAAATGATGCATGCTAGTGAAAATGACAATTTACATGAATGAATGATGATATCTAAGTACATGTTTTCCTATTTGTGCATGCAATAGTTAAATAATCATTCATCATACATCATTCAAGCATACCAAACAATTTCAATTAATTTCTTAATAAAATTCTAATAACCTAGAACTATTCAAACAAATGCTTTGAATTTTATATCCATACAATACTTATAAGCAAGGAAATCACGCCCAGCTGATTCTGCAGACCTTCAGGGCCACCTTGCTTTCCTTCGAGATATTCTGATACTATAAAATTGTAAAATTTGAATTTCACAATCAATAAAATCTTCTAAGTTCCTAGTTCATATTCAATCTTATTCGAAACTATTCTTAAGCTTAATTAGTTTCTAAAATAATTATGTAATCTAGATATCAGTTTCAACTAATTTTGGATTATTCATAAATTCTAAAATTTTAAATATTCTAATTAAAATAATTTTTGAGTCCTCTAAATTTTCTTGATTTACAATAAAAACTTTAATAATGTACTTCCAAGCTTTTTCATAAAATTAGATTTCTAATAACTGAAGGCTCACAAATATAAATAATTTATTAATATCATAATTAATTTAGTTACGAACAAAATAAGACTTCTACGTATTACAAGTTTAATTTTCAGTGCTTAATATTTCAATCTTTTCTTATAAAATATTCTAAATTTCTAAGGGTTTATTTTTCGAGTTTTCAACTAATCAAAATAATTAGATTTTAATCTTCTAATATTATTCCTCATCTATTATATCAAAATTATTCCTAATTAAATTTGAATTCTAAGAGTGAAAATCTTTTTAAATTTGAATTGTATCCGCAGAATACTTTAGTTTAAGTTTTCTAAAAATATTAGATCTTCTTTTTGAATTTTCTAAATATTTAGAATAAATTAAATTATTTTACTAATTTATTTAAAACTAATTTTAGTTCAAGATTACAAATAAATAAATAAATACCCAAAGTAATTTTTCGTACCTTTTTCCAATTTGCATCTCTATTCAAACTCTTTCAAAGATGGTACTCAATTTTTTTTTCTAAAATTCTTTGTTCAATAACTTAATTCAATGTCCCAAAATCAGTTTCCTAGCAACAACAAAATCAATTACGTTTTGGAGCTCAAATTGATGTTCAATTTACTATTCAACAACATTGATTTTTCATTTTCGTCCTTCATTCTTTTCCAAATCTGTGACGACCCATATTTTTAACATCAGAACAATGGATCCGACATTCATGTATTCCATGTATTTTTCTGGAATTTTAATGAGAAGATACAAAATTTTCCTCAATTTTTCTCAATTTCAGAATAATTATCAAAGGAAATGGAAATAATTCGAGGAAATAAAATTTTAAGGAGAAAACAAATGAAAGTATTAGGAAAATGTGTTTTCTTGAGGAAAATAATTTATAAGATGGATTTATAAATTTTTGGAGTAATTATCAGATTTTTAGAATGATAAATCGAATTTGTGGAAGAAAAATATGATTTTTGGAGAAATTATTCAATTTTTGGAGAAATAATTAAATAAATGTTAAAATTGTCTATATTATTTATATTTTGATGAAAAATGCTGAATTAGACAATTTATAAGTGTAGAGGACGAAAAATGTGAAATTTTGATATATAATACATATATATGTGTATATATATAAGTGGAAAAAAAACAAAAATGTATAAGGGGGGAACCTGGGCTAACCCAGGCGATGGGCCTGTGCCGACCCAGGCCACACTGGGCCGAGCACCTGACTCGCACGGGCCCAGGCCCCACAAGGCCGAGCACCCGACCCGCATGGGCGGGCGCCCGTGCGGCAATCGGGCCAGACACGCGGCCCGGGCACCTAGCGCCCGGGCTAGGCGCGTGGGCTGGCCCAAGTGGGCTGGCCGGCCCATGCGCCAAAGGGGGTCCAGCCCCCCCTTCATTTTCACGATTTTGAGCCTTTTTTTTGGATTTTTGGCCGAATTTTCTAGATTTTCAACCATTTTCCAGCCACCAAACCAAGGGAACCCATGGTTGGGCCATCACTTCATGGCCTCCCTTGTAGCCAATCCAGGCTGCCAACTGGGCATCCAGCATGTGAAGCTAGATGCCACCTGGATGCCACATGTCACCCATTCTTGCCATGCAAGTCTCTCCCATGCAACAAAACCCCCT
>JAJIYU010014237.1:0-13384 GCA_030144865.1 Tinospora cordifolia
ATGAGTGCATCTAATTAATACTTTATACACATCTAATTAATATCATACTAAAAATATTATTTTCTTATTCAAATAGAGAAGCGTATATTTACCCAACATTTCTATATGTCTAATATTAATCAATGCATATTCCTTTGTACTTTTATACTAACTAATTAATTGTATATCAATGACAAATATATATATATATATATATATATATATATATATATACGTATATGTGCTAATAAAATGTGTTTTAAACTCAAATTTTGATTATTACGTCACTAAAATTTCAGGTATTACACGTTACTCCCAATACATCCTGGTGTTCTTTTAATTTTTGGTACCAATGGTCAGTTGTTAAGCTATCAGCAATACCATCAAATTGTGATGGTTGAAGCTTCTTTAATTCCAGCAACATCTTTCTATGTTCACTATCTTTCAGATTCTCATGTTCCTCCTTACGAGCTGGAACCTCAGGTACTGGTACTGGCACTGGCTACTGAACCGAGATAGGTTCTTGGACCTGTGACCACAATGCCACCTGACCTACCTTGTGATCTCTAATATCATATTTTCCATCTGGTTTTCAGCTACATTATTCGGTACCTCTTGCCCTCGAAAAATAGGCTCGTTACATGTTGTACCCCTGGTATCAAAGTTAGCATCCTTCTCCAATGAGGACACTAACTATTTATAGGTTGAGAACATTTTCTCTTAGGTCATCAAGGGTCTCCTTGGTATCAAAGTTAGCATCCTTGAGACTCCTTCCATGTTCAGGGTTTATATAACTGAAGTATACTCTAAAACATCCTTGATAAGGAGAGTAAGACAACTGGTTAAAGTAAACATAGGGTTCTCATTGAGAAAAGGCACCTTGTAGGAGATGCCATAAAAAAACTAAGGGTTTTTACTACAACTTTAAGGAAATGAATTCAAAAGAATAAGAAAAAGAGTATTACCAAGCAAAAAGAGCTAAAAAGAAACAAGACACAAAAGAGATGCCAATCGAGCTATATTGAGCACATAGTTTACATGCGATTTAAGTTGTAATTAACTTGCAATGGAAGATTATTTTATGCATTTGGGTTAGTCTTATGATCATTGTATTAAATTAGTATTTTTTAAGAAATTTATAATAATTCAAATAATTTTTTTGTTATTTTTAATTATTTTGGAGATAGATAGTATGAATGCATGATTTTGTATTTTCCATTGTTCCAAATTGATCCTTTTATTTATGTACATGTCTTTGCAGTAAAATAAGTACTAAGTGAGTTAGAAGAAACTTGTGAACAGAAACTTGGAGCATAAAGTAGACGAAAATGCAAAAGAAAAATATGAAAAAAAATGTTGTCACCACACCTAGGTGATATGCAAGGTGATGACCAAGGTAATGTGCAAGGCGACCCTATGAACTGATATAATTTTATGCAAAAAGGGTTCCAATTTCGTGGGGGACTCTTTGACACATATTGGAGAAGATATTTAAATTAAGGTTTAAATAGGATTCTTGAGGAAATAATGAGCGAATGTGATATTAAAATTGAAATTGATTGAATGGATTTTTGAATCCAAAGTTGATACTACAACGAGGATAGACGTATGAGTAAGGAGACATATGAAAATCTTTGAAATCATATAAAAATCCTTGAGTAAGGAGAGCTATGAAAATCCTTGAAATCATATAAGTGATTTTAGTTATTAATACAGTTTTATTTTATTGATTTGTGTTGCTTACTTTATGTGCATACTTTTATATAGATAAAAAGATGCAAAAATATATTCTTTAAATGATGGATTAATAATATGCAACATAAATAAACTCTAGACATAAAGCAAATAATGCCACAAATTGTAAGTGTAACTAGGGAAAATAAGGTAGTACATTCAATAAGTAATAAAGTTGGGGAGGCCCAAAGTCGTACCACAAAGATTGGGATAAATTTCTAAAACTAAGGTTTGCTACGTATAAGAAAATGAGAACGAGATGAGATAATGATAATATTTTGATAATGTAAGAATAACAATAAGATGGAAGAGTTAAGACATTAGAGTAGGCCCAATCCTTTCCTCTCTTAGTCCTTCTTGAGTAAAATAATTAAGGATAGAAATAACTAAAGAGTTTTTCTACCCACAATAATGAATCTTTAAGCCCAAATGTATTAAAAAGTAATGTTCTCCCAAAAGAGGTATTTATAATAAAAAGCAAAATAGAATTAAATTTCTAATATGTGTGAATGCAAAATGTGAATTCTAAACATGTGAAATATATGATATGACACATTAAAGAAAACTACAAAAATGTCACACTAAGATAGAAATGAAATACCTCAATCTTTCATTAGATTTTGCAGAATCAACTATACAAAATATATGATACAATGTATGAAGTTTATTACAAAACCTAACAAAAGTATGAGAGAACACATGTCAAATAAAATAGAAGTATTACCCAAGAATTCCCAAAAAAAGAGTGGAGAGGGTTTCCTCTTAGCCCCAACAAAAGACCTAGCCTTCCATGAACTTAAAGGCTAATGAAAAACAAAAATAAAAGAAATGAAAAATGAAAAAATGAAAAGTGGGAAAAGCTCCAATGTGATCAAGGGAGAAAATGAAAAATGAGAGATGCTCCTCAAGTGTGGATTTGTGGGGTTTATATAGATATTTCAAGGAGATGATGGACCAATAGGAGATGGTCTAAAGGTAATGTAGATGAATGGTACAAGTAGTTCATGCTCTACTTACTCTTCTTGTGTAAGATGGTGAGAAATTCAAATGAAAGATACTCTATGACTATGTATAGTAACAAGCATGGGGAAGGGTGACCAATGTAAGTGAAAGACAATGATGGTATGTAAGAGAGACTTTCCCTAATGATGATTATGTGAAAAAAGAGAAATAAGATGGGCTAGGACTAAGCTAAAAGGGAAAATGTGTCATGTGGGTTCTTGGGAATACTACTTGACTAGTCACTATCAACATTGGTTTTCTCGTAAGTTTGAACTTATCCATTAGATTATTCTCAGGATCCAAAATAAGGAAAAGGTGGATGATGAAGATGTCTTTATATGTCTTAAGATTCTTCCAACTCCATCTTGACCAATGATGCTTCTCGAGATTGCAAGATCTTCACTTTAATGATGGATGAATGAGATAGCGCCAAGTGTCATGAATCTAAGTGGGGTGATGCCTTAACAAAGCTTGATGATCTCGAGGCTCCTAAGCTCACATGCTTTATTGTCATTAATCTCTCATTATCTATATTCCTACAATTAAAATAATATCGTGTAATGAGTAATTAATTATAATTAATTTATACAATGCATGTGACCAAATATTAATATATTAACCTCGTTGAAAATATATGAATTTATATAAAAAAGAAGTTAAATATACTTTATAATTAATTACTAAATAATAAGCCTTAAAATATGATAATGCTCAATTATAAGGTAATAAATTTAGTGTTAAAATAAGCATTATCAATTTGCACATGGAAGGAGTTAATTATATAAAAGTAGATACTTAGGTTTTACTTAGGAGATTAATTCATGTATTTAGAAATTTAACTTATGTTGATAATTATACATATGAAATCACATATCTAGAGTTTATATTATTGATGACTTCCATGAATTAGTTGTACATTAAGTTTATCGTTAGACTTAATAAAATAATTTTGTTTTTCATATTTTATTTTAATTTTATTTATTGATCGAGTTGGTAGTTTAGATAAAGTTGAGGTGTTAGTATAATTAGACATTGTGGTAGATTTAATTAATTTTTCCCTAAGGACGATAACTAGATCTCATCGTATATACTATAATTTGACATATATATATATATCGTAACAAGCTAGTAGAGAGGAAATAGGAGAGTTGAGTTGCGAAGGGAAGAGATCTGAGAAAGTAGTGTCATATTTGTAGGAAAAATGCCTCTGAACTTTAATAGCTATAAATCAGAAGCAAACCAACCAAAGATAGATGGTGATTGACAAGCATGCATAGTGAACACATCATGTCTATACACAATTCGCATTTAGGTAATGAGCATATAATGCCTAATTGCTTGTTGCATCGATATACAATACGCATGTATCGACTAGTTAATATTACATCGACACACAATCTAACATAATTTTGCACGTGTGGATCAAATATAATTGTGACTTGCTTTAATTACCTCAATGGATATTGGACCATATCCTACCAAGTTGCATTTGGCTAACATGTGGCTCGATCACACCGCTCAACTCATCTACTAAGCTATTCGAGCACGAACCTATGGCGATATCATGCTCCTATTGACTTGCATTGATCCACTTTTACAAATGTTTTTAACAACATGGCAAGTATGAATATGACTCTTTACGAACTTGTTTGGATTCACTAAGCAGGTGTGACGCATGACGTTATCCCCACAAATGACATATTTTTGTTATGATATGGTCAAAACAAATATATAAGTCCTTGTATTAAGAAGATATGCTTTTTCATTAGGACATACCTATATAATGCAATTGGAATAGTCAAATACTAATAAACCTAGTTGAACATGATATGAATTCTTATTCTTACTAGAATATCTCAGTTGACAACAGGGCCCTGTGATTCTATTAAATAGTTAGTGTCCTCATTGGAGAAGGTAAGTTAACTCTACATTGCGTTGTTTGTACATTTCAAACGCAGCAATATCTTCCTCGTTTGTGTATTTTTTATGGTGTTGGACAAACCATGTACCCCTACCCCACTAAACCGCGCTGCTAATGACTCTTAAAGTGCGTCGTTTGTACATTTCAAACGCAGTTTCCTTATTTGTCAAGCTGTTAAGAAGTAGGGAAAAAACACAGAGGAAGAAAAGGTAGTGAAGGCCTCCGGATGAGCGTCACACACTGGAAGAATCCACAGATCGGACGGACAGAGCAAACTCTCTTAGATCCAGTGGATGAAATCGATTAAGATGCTCACACCCGCACAGGCTCAAATTTTTAGCTTTTGATTTCTTTTTCGGGATAAATTTCAAAGCTTTGTTCTTCTTTCACCATGATTACTTCACCGTGGCCATCCTCTCCCTCTCTCTCTACCTCTCGTCTCTGTGGCCACGCAAAACCTTTGGAATTTCTCCTCTGATGTCCCCGGAATCCGATTACAAATCCTGTAGAAAATTAGGGTTTTTTACTCATCTTGAATCGTCAATTTAGGGTTTTTTTTATTTTTTATTATTTTTTTAATTTCTAGTTGTTAATGTTCTTGCTCCTCGTGAATGGCCAATGACGAACCCAGAAATGAGATCAGAACAATGGATTTGAATCTCTACCTCGGCCTTCCTCATCGTCGTCCCGAACCCGATCTCGGCTCAGATCTTGCCCTTGCTTCTCCAATTCTTCCTCCACTTTCTCCAGAAATGTCCACTTCCACCGTCACCGCCAACAACAATAATCAATCTCAATCAGTTTCACTACCACCACCAGGTGAAATCGTTCACAATTCCTTACACGATCTTGAATACAATCCATACTCGCCTTCTTACGCTCAAATTTCACCTACCCCGCAACCCAGATTGGACGGACAACAAGAACAAACCCTAGGTATTGATCATCCGCCGTACTTGCCTGCTTATGTTGAAGCTTCGAGTTCTCCGACTGCGCAAGATAGCACAGAAGCTGTTCTTCTCGGTGGCGGAAGCAGCAGTAACAACGATATAGAGTATGTACCTTATCCCGTGCCGCCTTACGTTCCTGCATCATCGTCTTCATTGCCTGTTGAAACCGGTGACTTATTGCAATTACAAGTACAAGAAGATGATAACAATAATGCCCATGTTCCTTACAATCCTGCTTCTCCAATTATAGAAGTCAATAATGGTAATGATCATGGTTCTAGCAGGGCTGATGTTACTGGGTTTTGCCCTTATCAAGACGTGCAAGATGGCAGTGCTTTGCAGCGAATGCTTCTTCAATGCCCGCAATTTCGTTTCCGGAGATTGATTGAAGCGAATCGTAGATTAGGTGGGGTTAGGAGGTTTAGGTCTAGTACAGGGGTTGGTTCTGATTTGGGTATGTTGTTGCCAGGTCCACCGCCCGGGTTTCATAATGTGAGAGATCCGGAAGGATCAGGTGCAACAAATAGTGTAAGCGAGAAGGGAAATCTGGAGAGTCTGGCTGCCAAGGACTTGGAGGAGGAGGAAACAAAGGAAAGAAGCAACGGGGTAGCCAATTTTGATTGCAATGTGTGTTTGGATGTGGCCAAGGAGCCTGTTGTTACTTCTTGTGGGCATCTGTTTTGTTGGCCTTGTTTGTATCAGTGGTTGTATCTTCACAGTGATCATAAAGAGTGTCCCGTATGTAAAGGGGAGGTGATGGAATCGAATATTACTCCCATTTTTGGGCGTGGGAGCTCTGATAGGGAGGTTGAGAAAAAGGGGGATGATGAAGAGCAAGGGGATTCGAGTTTGAAGATACCACCAAGACCTCGTGGAAGACGGGTTGAAAGTTTAAGACAACGATTTAGAAGGCCATTGTTACGGAGGCTGAGGGACGAAATCGGATCGTGGCGGTTTATTATTGACGATGAAATGAATAGACAAGTGGAGAGTCTAGATGAGCATAGTTTGCCACCAGGGTTTTTAGACCGAAGGGCACTTACAAGGTTTATGGCTGCTAGGTTTCATAGGGATGATAATCTAGAAAATGGGTTGAACATGGGGGGAAGTGGATCCTCTAGTAATGTTGCTGAAATGGTTAATGGTGAAAATCTGCCGGATGGGCTCCATGGATTAGGGTCTAGGAGTATTCCACCTGCTCTTGCTAGACGGGGAATTGACTTTTGGCGGCGATTTGCATCTTACAGTTTTCCTTCGGATAGATTGGCTGCTATTGCAGCTGACCTCTCTAACATGGTGGGAAGGAGGGCAAATGGAAATAATAATTCTGGTGCATCAGCATCAACTTCAGCGAACCCCCCACCAGATTCTGATTATGCAAATGTCCTGCAGCCATTAGAAGCAGCCGTCGCAGCTGATCAAGCTTCTGCTTCAAGCACCATTGCTGTTATACAGGGTGATATTGGAGTTCCAGTTGATGCTCCTGCTGAACCTAGTGCAGGGTCTTCTCGTGTTCTTAGGAGGAGGAGAAGAAATGCTACCTCTGGTTCTTTAGACGTAGATGGTGCTCATCCAGCAAGTAAGAGGAGGCGGCTCAATTAGTTCTTATATCTTTCACAAAACTGGTATTTAAAATAAGTCTGAAGCTCTGCTATTTGTAATATGGATGTTAAATTTATCTTTCTGTTGAAAAGCATGATGTACACAGTATTTTAGTTTTTAATGAATATTGGCTGGTTTTTTGATACATGGTGGATCAACTTGTTCCTGTGAATGTAGTTCTAAATGTGAATGGACCTTTTGTATACATATATTTTGAAGCAGTTCCTTCCAAACATGCGTTGAAGAGCTTCATGCTTTGGTTATCAATTCTGTCTGCATTTTATTCCCTCACTTTACTGGAACACTGGTTTTTCAAGTTGATAAGGCACAACTAGTATCTAAATGTAGGACAACATGCTTTCACCATGTTTTGCTCCCTGTTCCTTACCCCTGCACCAGATTTTATGTACAAGCTTTAGTGTATGAATAATGTCCTGATTAACTGATCAAACATTTTCTTCACTGTACTGGAACACTGGTTTTTCAAGTCAACAAAGCACGATTAGTATCTAATTTAGGACAGCATGCTTTCACCATGTTTTGCTCCCTGTTCCTTACCCCTGTGCTAGCTTTTATGTAAAAGCTCTAGTATATGAACAATGTCCTGATTAACTGATCAAACATTTGCCATTCATTATGCGTTGTGGCTCTATTTGCTGCTCAGCACGTTTGCCATTCATTATACATTATAGCTTTAGTTGCTGCTCTTGTCGTGCCATTCTCCTAGTTCCTCCAATTTGGTTCCATGCCTTCTTCATTTAAGTCTCAAAAACATGCTTCTGGCTGGAAGAAGCATTGAATGGAGAAATCCCAGACGCTATCAGAGAGCACAGTGACTTCAATTAAATAGAAAAGCCCTAGCGAATCAACATGTTCCTTGCTCTAAATTTCTAGTTAATCTTATTGGGAAAGTAAAGCACTGGTGGTAATCACTGCAGCAGGATATTAATGATGCCCCTTTTTATGGAATTAATTACGCTAGCTGGCTATTCCTATACTAGAATTCTAGAGCTTCTGCAATTGCTTCAGCTGACGAGCCATGGATTGCATGGAATCACTGGTGGTAATCACTGCAGCAGGATATTAATGCTGCCCCTTTTTATGGAATTAATTACGTTAGCTGGCTATTCCTATACTAGAACTCTAGAGCTTCTGCAGTTGCTTCAGCTGACGAGCCATGGATTGCATGGAGAATATATTTCACATTGGCTGTTAGCTACTTAAATTTGTCCATTATTTCTTTTTGTCCTTTTCTTGTGTTATTGATGACATAACGCACAAATAAGAGTCTTTCTTTCCCTTTTATCAGAAGCATAACCACCCATCCAGCAGCAATTGAGGATGATACCCAAGAAAAATTATTAGGATTGGAAAAAACCTTCATTTTTTTTTTCATTTCAATAACATGGACAAGCCTGGTTTTTGTCAATATAAAGTCAATAAAGCACGAACCAGAATCCAAAACTGGCTTAACCAATACTCTCGTGACGATAGAACGCAGGCTACCTCATTGATTGATTGATGCAAAGTTATACTGTTTCAAATGATTCTGCTCATAAGAATTTTATTGGACATAGAAACAAAGTTCTGCTGAAGTCAAAGACTCATAAACATCAGTAGTTGCTTTAAGCGATCATCCACAATATCAAACTCTCATTTCTCTTAGGAACTAAAAAACTTAGACAAACTTGGACCATATCAAACTCTTATTTCTCTTAGGAACTAAAAAGAACATGTAAAAGAATATCAAAAGAAGGAAGGGAAAACCAAGGTTTCAACCCTATCCTACTACCGTATACTATCCCCCTTTCCTTTAAAGAACACCAAAATTTTCACAACATAGCACCCCCTCCTTGTTTGCCTTGCAGTAAAGATCAATTTTCTCTGTTGCCCATCAAAGAGTTATTATGTGTCAATGTCTGTAAAGCTGCTCTAGACTTCTCCTCCTGCTGATGTTCCTGCAAACCACACAACAATTGGCAACAACAATATCCATGATTAGTATCACCTTGAATGATTAATATTATCACTAGCAAACTTTATTATGTCCTAACCTATGAAGTTCAAGTGTTATTTTTCCTGTTTTTCTTGTGTACCTTGTCAGTATCCGTGATCAACAGTTTCTCTTTGAACATCTTCTTCAGCTGCCTCAGACTTGTATTCTTCAGAGTTCGCTGAATGCTGTCCTCAAATTTATTGTCATTCTCCTTTTCTTCAGCAATTGATAGAGTAACCTTAGAATTGGATTTGTTCCTCAGGCTCAATCCGCCACTGTAATTACTGATGTTCATGTTCTCCTTCTCATCAGTAGCTGATGCAAGTGTCTTGGAGTTGGATTTTTTTCTCAAGCTCAATCCACCACTGTGATTTCCCCTGTTGTCTTTGTTCTCATCCAATACCATGATAAGGGCCTTTCCCTGAGATGGTGTTGCTGTCTTTTTCTTGGTTGATGATTTTGATGGAGTCAATTTAACCTGATTGAGGAGATAACCTGATTCTGAAATGAGCCCTCTGCAAGGGCTTAAAAGACTAGGAACTGCTACAGAAGATACTGTAATTTCATCTGAAACTCCCTTATTGAATTCCTCCTCGTTTGATTCACCTGAACAGAGAATTTTAGCCACAGGAACTGAATTAGCATCACTAATAACATCTAGAATTTGCTTGAATTCCTGATTCTTCATCTTATCATCAGCCAGAGCAGAAAGCTCCATGGCTACATCTGGATTTTCAGGAGCGACCATCTTATCATCCAATGGCTCAGCCTCTTCGGGGCTTTCGCAGTTGAGCCATCCTGTGATTTCAGTACAGTTGAAATCCAAATGAGATGGCGCTTCATGCCCAGATTCCACTTTACCAAGCACTTCAATATCAAGAGGAACTGAGTCTGAATTGCATTTCTCTGATTCCAGGCCATTTAAGCACTCTTGAATTGAGTCTTTCAATAGGCCAAAATCCCAAACTTCTGATAGAGAGGGAGCAATTTCACCAGAGCCATCAGCATGCAATCCCAATTCCTCATTATCCCCACATTCGAAATCTCCGGTGCTTTTAACCTCTTCATCAGGGTCATTGGTAAAACAAGAAGATCGCTCTTCAGAGACAACCATCTCATTGTCCAAATCTTCAGATGAACTCTCCTCAGGAATCTCATCACAGAGTGTTTCTCCAGTGCAGGAGGAAGGAAATTCACAAGACGCCTCTTCCTCTTTGCATGGTTCAGTCTTTCCAGCAATTTGTGATTCCGGTTCTTCCACGCGTATACATTCGAATTTGACATTTTCACTTCTTTCAGCAGCAGGCTCCACATTATTGTGGAGTAAGTGAGCAGAAATAACAGGATCAGAAGCATCTTCCTCAATCAGATAATCTTTACTGGCATTTGAATCATCTGCTTCAGACTCATTGTCCTGCAAACTGTAGGTTTTCTCCATTGTTAACTGTTTTGAAACATCAGAAGCATCTTCCTCTATCAGATTATCTTCACTGGCGTTTGAATCATCTGCTTCAGACTCATTGTCCTGCAGGGTTTTCTCCACTGTTAACTGTTTTGAAACCATATCTGCTCCATTGACTATTGAAGCTGGAAGATTTGGTTTTTCAGTTTCTAAGCAGTGAGGGTTCTCTTGCATCATCATCTGATCAGGAACAAGATCAGTGATGCCAGAAATCTCTGTTGCAGAATCTTGTTCAAGCAGAACGGCAATTAAATTTTCAACTTTAGGTTTTTCTTCGCATGTGGATTGTTCAGGAACAATGGAAGCATCATAGGAATCCTCAACAGGGATAACCACAGCAGATGCATCCTTTGGAGCCAAATCTTCTTGTAGAGCACAGACGCCAGAATCACATGAATTCAAAGCGAAGATCTTCGTATTATTATCCCCTGCAAAGCCATTGCTGTGAGAAAAAAAAAAAGTAAAATTTTAAAAGAAGGAATTCGGAGGCTTGGGAATACAAAAATACTCACCTGATACTTTTTCGAGTTCATCTTTAACTGGCGCCGATTCCTCATTTTCTTCTTCTGACAAGGACGTGATATGTACAGCCTTGGTTCTTCTTTCTGTGTTCAGATTTGCTTCTGAAGGTTTAGGTTGCAATCTTGCAGATCGCCTCGTACTGTAAACTCGAGTAACAATATGCATTGTCTTCTCGTCCTTTTCTTCTTCTTTTTCTTCATCTTCCTTCTTGTTCGTTTCATTTACCTTCACAGCTGAAGCACCTGTTCTTCTCCTACCATTACGAGCTGCAGGTGTTTTGGGATTCGCTGCTCCTGATGGATTCTCCATCGAATCACCAAGATCTTTATCTACTTGTTCTTCTTCGTCTTCATTGCCTTTTCTTGTTCTGCATCGAGTTCGAGTCAGTGGCTTCAAACTTTCAAAATTATTTTCAATTAAGACATCCGTATTTCTACTAATTGGTCTTCTTCGAGTTGAAGATCTCAAACCAGTATGCGGCGATTCTGGTACTGGTACAAAAATAGATGAATCTTGGGATAAATCCTTTGGATCTTTCCCATCTTGCTCATCATCTTCAATCATTTTTCTCGGTCTGCCACGGGTCCGACTAACCAACCGACTACTTTCCTGCTCATTTTGGATCAAAACAACTTGATCTTTACCTGCTCTTCGACGAGTCGATGCTCTACCACAGGTATAAGGCGAATCTGGTACAGGTTGAGCTTTCTCAGATCCTCCAATTTCTTCAATTCCTTCAACCTGATGATTAATCAATCAAATCAATTATCACTTCAACGAAAAGAAAAAAAAATTGTGATGATAGGAAATGATGAGGAACAGATTGCTAAATGAGCAGTGCTTTTAGTGGCATTTCTTACATTTGCAAGAGCTGTAAGAGCATCGGCCATGGCAATATTCGTCATGTTTGCTGGGATTTTGTTCTTCTTGCAGAGGGTTTGAAGATCTTTCCTTGAGAGGCCATAGAAATCCATTGCTACAATTTCTCTTTTCTGAAGATGAAAAGATAATAGAATACAACGGAGTTGTGCTTGCCAACACGAAAGAGAATAACCAAAGAACACAGAAAGACTGAGAGCGTCTTCTTGTGAATTGCAGGAGAAAGTGTGTTGGGGATATATAGATCAGACGGCACATTGCATATTAAGAAATATGACCGTTGGGCGGAGAATTTTGAAATTTGAATTTTCGGGAACGGTCGGATCAGTGGCCAGGGAGCCGCACTAAACCCTAGTTTCTGTTCCGTGTTGACACCAACACCGTTGATTAGTATGTCAGAATCTGACGGCTAGAATTGCTTTAATTGAATGATTACGTGAACCTGCGCTAGCACATTTTTCTTAGTAATGAAAATTTTAAATGAAAGATATATAATCAATATATCTATTATTATTTACTAATATATTCATTAATATTGGTTATAAATAGAGAGTGAATATATAATCGGAGTCTCTGTTATAATGCATAGTCATATAACAAGGGAATTCCCCTCTGGTAGTAGTTTGACTATTTATTGTCAAGATAATAATTTACTTCTCCAAATCTATGGTTCGGAGTAAGCTAATACATCTCGATTTAGTTATTCATAAATCAAAATCGAATCGATTATATACCCTTTAACCAAATTAATTTGAATCAAACCAATTTAATTTTATTCTCTTTGAATTTATCCATTTTCATTTTTTAACCTCTAATATATTTTAAGAAACCAAAATAAAATATTATGGTTACTATATATATGAAATATTATAATATCTTATACCATATAAATAAGATATTACAATCTATTATATATTCATGATGTCTATTTCTATATTCTAAATTTTTGTGTTTGTAGTTTCCATTTATATGCTTAAGAGTTTATTGATTTATACTTATTATAAGTTCATCAATCAATAACATAATCAATTTAATTCTTTTCATATGATATCAGAGCAGGTTTAAATAGTTTCTCTCTTTTGGTTTTTTAGTGTTCAACTGGCCCATGGCCAGCTGAAACCATTGCCTGCAACAAAACAACAAAGATCTAAATAACATCTGCTGAAAAGCTACTTTGTTTTGCTGTTGTCGTTGCAGTTGTTATTGACGGCCCCTTGCTGCTATTGCCTCTCTCACCATTTTTTTCTCTCTCACAACCATTGTTTGATACAGATCTACCTTTATTTTGTTTACCTGTTACGTTTATCATGCACTGTTGTTAAGTTTATTTTTCAAGT
>JAJIYU010014238.1:0-13353 GCA_030144865.1 Tinospora cordifolia
AGAGAACTCAGCGTAAGGGAGCGCGTCGAGCGTACAATTCCGAGTATGACGTGCATATCACGTTATCTTCCCGTGTTTAGCGAAATCTCAGTGAGAATGCATTTTTTTTTTCTATATTTTTTATTTTTCGAGTAAGCAAACATGTTTCTCTCTCTCTCTCTCTCTCTCTCTCTTTTGCTGACTTGGCTTTCCTATTTTAGCCTTCCATACGTTGATCAATTTTCCGTCCTCCAAGCAACAGAGGTAGTTCATATTCCATTTACTTTTTCTAGAAGAAATTATTAAAGAAAAATGTTTTAAAAATACATATTCCTATTTTTTTTAGATTTTTAACTAATATTTGATATATTAAGGGCATCTCCAAAATTTCCTATTTTTACCAAAATTATATAATTTTTAGACTTTTAATATACTATTAAAAAAATTATATAATCTTTATTTGAATAATATTTATTTTTTTCTAATAGTACTATTAAAAATAACAAAGGAAAAAAATAAAAAATAAAAAAATTTACGTCATTGTAATATAGGGCTATTGAACCACATTAATAAAACATGACGTTGAGTTAAAGATGCTTTATTTAAGTTTGACTAATTCAGTTTATCTTACGTAACACTAATTAATAAAAATATTATAATAAAATAAAATTAAAATATAAAGACATTTCAACTTTTCCACCTTGTTAATAAAAATAATAATAATTAAAATATTTCATTAATATTGTATATGATTGAGAGTTGTTAAATCTTTTTAATTATTTAACTAAATTATGAATTAAGGTACCATCAAACAATTTTCAGTTTTACAATTACAAACAACGTGTCTTAATCATATATATTTTTTGACACTACCCAGTTGGAAGGTTCCCCCCTTCAGGCGTAAATGCATGTAAATATCCTGAAATTTCAAAGAAGACTCATCGAGCTCACCGCTCGCGACTCGTTCTGATACGCGGTCAATCTCACGTGCCAACAAAACTTTTATTCTTTTTTTTTTTTTTAATGATATTTTCAGTCTTACTGACTCGAAAAAGCAACTTTGATGCTGCTTCTTCGTCCTTGGCAAGTAAGTGTAAACAAGGGCGATTTAGTAGTTCCACCCTGGGCGGCCAACCTAAACTATAAATATTGTTGTCCAACTTTGCCAGAGTCACTTCAGAACACTTCTTCAAATTAGTTTACGCTTATTCTTCTAGCTAGCACCCGTTTAGAGCCATAAACTAGTCAAGAGATCATCAGAATCTTGTTGTTGTTCTTCCTGATCTATCTTTTAGTAGATTGATAACGATTACATCTATCTAGAGTGAAGATAACTGGTATGATCATGAAGAGAAGCAGTGGAGAAATGGAGAACATAACGAGCATGGCCAAGTGTTTAATGATGCTTTCTCGTGGGGCTGACTCTGATCCAGAATTAATTTTCAATCCATCGTCCAAGACCGCGGTACTAGGTCGTGTTTTCGAATGCAAGACCTGCAATCGTCAATTTTCATCGTTTCAAGCTTTAGGAGGGCATAGAGCAAGTCACAAGAAGCCAAAGCTAATGGAAGGAGACGCGCATAACCAATCACGGTTGCAGGCGATATCACTAGCAATCAAGCCCAAAACGCATGAATGTTCAATATGTGGTTTGGAGTTTGCAATTGGGCAAGCACTAGGTGGGCATATGAGAAGACATAGAGCCACGCTTAGTGGTGATAATCATCATCATCAACAAGTTCTTTCAACAAGTCCTACTACTACTAGTTCTTCTTCTTCTGGCCATCATCAGCAAGTTCCAGTATTAAAGAGATCAACCAGTAGGAGGGTTTTGTGTTTGGATTTGAATTTAACTCCTTTGGAGAATGATCTGGAGCTTCCAATAGGAACTGGGTTCCCGGAGAAAAATAGCCGGCCTCCTATGATTCATTGTTTCATTTGATCTTTATATGTTATTTTCTGGTTCAACGATCGATTCTTGATCATGGGTATCTGTTTATTGGAGTACTTTTTTCTGTATTTGTAAGAATTTGTTTATTTATTTTTTGATACAGATATATATACATGGTAGATGATACATATCAATTAGCTCATTGATCGTTGCCCAATTCTTTATGAAGCTAGAGAATTAATTTCCCTGTTGAGTAGGATTCTTGACAACTAAGCTTATGCTTTGACATCATTATATACAGATGGAATTTCGCTTCTCGATGATTGATGCGATAGTGGCGAAATTGTTGCTGAAACGAAACCTTTTCCATTATTGCCTTTGACAAATTGATAAGCTTTACAAGCCAGTTGGGCTCACTAGCAATTTTTTTGCTGAGGTTTAATTAAAATATGAGTTTAATAAGTTAATTTATTAATTAAAAAAAATTATGTAGACAGATAAATAGATTGTTATAATTTGAAATACCAACGATTATTAAACAAACTCGTATTTTATCTTTATTATCTCTTTCATTTTAATAAATAAAAATTAATTTCAGTCCACCCCTAAAACTATGGGTCATGAACCAAAAAGAAAAAAAAAATTGGTCTATTATTGAAAACATATATATATTATTAGTCAATTCTCTTAAGTACAAGCTAAGACGTTAATTAAGTTGGCAATCTGATCCTAAGGACTAAAATAATATTGGATACTTGACGTACAAGAAATGAAATTCTAAATGCACCAAAAATGATTGACAAATGAATGAACGATAACTATGAATAATTTTAGCTGGTTGCACGTCATTCTTAAAGACCAGAAACATTTCTACTATTATAGGTAGCTAGGCAGCTCATAGACTATTTTGTATTTTTAATTTTCACTGAGTGTGTATTGTTGATTATGACAAACACGACTATATGTTGCATGCAAGTGATATATTGCTAGCAATACATATATTGCCTTCTGTGTGATGACTTTGCTACGTATCTGACTCCATGGCCTCTTTGAATTTGAGGCTTGCAATTAAGAATTTTCACCATTTGAAACCCTTTTTTTTTTCAATAAACATGGTGGTATCCAAACTTATACCCGATTAATTCACCATGGGATATCCCCACCCGTCGCAAGACCAGGATCCGGAAGACTCAAGGGATGACCCCTTTTCAAACCCATTTGCCAGCAAAGTTTGGACCTGAATGATTTAGGATGTAATTTAGATCCACCCATCAGGGAGAGAATTGAAAGTTGAACCATGATCTTCTTACTTAACAATACATATATTTGAAGTTTATATCAAGGATTAAATTACAGAATTTAAAATTCTAAATAAAAGAAAATAAAAATTTTATTTAATTATATTAAAAATAACGAATAGAGTTGAATATATTTTTTATTTTTGTTATAATATTTTATTATTTATTAGACATTTTTAATATAATCGTACATTTTAAATAATTATGCATTTTTAACATAGTTTTATCACAGAAGTATAAGACATTTTTATTTTAATTATTAATATTAATTTGAATTTTGATATATACTTTGCAAACGTATGAACGAATTTTTTTTCTTATACTATTGGATTAAATGTACTTTAAATAGTCATGTTATGCTTGGTAAGCAAGTGCTAAGATTCAATGGCAATTTATCAAATGGTGATGAGATGGCAATGTTATTAAATTAATGACACCTCTCCCATTAATTAATCTGAAGACTTTAGGGTTTTTCAATGAATTAACTAACAAGCTAAAAAAAATATGATTGACAATAATTATTGATATTCAATTAAAATAAAAGTGTATAATTTGAGTGAATGTGAATTGATTATAGAGAGCCCTAATTGATTATAAATCTAATAGAAAACATGGTAGTTTAGGTATATTTTTAATTTTAAAAAGATTAATTGCAATACTTAGATGTCTACTTATAATATTTAAGTTTGTTTAAAGTTCGGATGTTAATGTATATTTATTATAAATATGAGATGATTACGTTATCTTCGAGTATGCTACAATTTATAAATTAAGAAATTATTACCAATGAATAAGTAACAAATGATGAATGTTGATACAATTTTATTATGATAAAATTGTTAGAAGTTATTTGAACTAAAAGCTACAACCATTAGATAGAGGTTAATTCAACTATGTATATCAATCATAAGAAAATATAGATTATTAATGCCCTCTCTCACATATATGATAACACATGAACTTAATTTATAATAGAGAAAAAATATTATTAATAAATAAGACAAATAAACAAATATGTCTGCAATGATGTTTAAACACTGAGACTTCAGGAGTACACCTCGTTTTGATATCGTATTACAAGTTACTTGATTTAAAAGCTATAACGGTCAATAAAATCTAAGTATTTATATCAATCACGATTAGATAAATTATTAACAAATATATATATATATATATATATATTCTTAATTAATAATAATTAATCATTGTATGTCAATTGCATATCTACGGGACATTTCTCTAAATTTTTAATAAGTAATGGAGAATTTAACTTTTGGACCATAAGATATAAATATATTTCTTTGCTTGAAATATTGTTGTGCCAAAGAACCTTCATTTGAGTGGGGAAAAGCGTATCTTCAATTCCTGTGGGAAGTGCTTGTTGTGCAGCTGTCTTAGCTGCAGTTGTGGGTCTGTGTTGGTTCCATGAGATGGAGAGCAAACAGAATCAAGTATTTTCCTATGGGCCAGTAGAATCTGTATGATGCATGCATGTGCTTTTTAATTTCTACCCATCTTTAATAATAATTTATACATGCAATAAGCCAATCAATGAAACTAATATTGGTTAAAAAAAATATTATCTTTTCTTTGAGAAATTTTCTTCGAAATGTAAAAGGTTTTCCATGTGAAAAAATGAAGATCATGCATACAAGGAACTTTATATTGTGAATGGCGATGGAGGTGGCATAGTCCGTATATAGGCTAAATCACATAAAATATGATATCTCCATAAGAATATTTAGGTGGCGTACGTGTGGAAAGTTAAACCTTTTACTAATTAAAAACCTTTTACCTTTGCAGTGCTTTCAGCTTTTCACACCATATGGAACGTTCTATCATCGTGTAATGACGTGAGAAATGAAGAAAGAAACAAGAAGTTGTATTACTAGGAAGAAGAACATATTCTCTGAAATCTCAGACAAATCATGAATATTTCAACAATAGAAAAAATGTGTGATACGAAGGAAGGTACGTAGAACCTTCCAAAATAAAATTCTAAGAGACTAAGAACGTATGACGTCTTTTAATATAATTCATAAGAATCTTTTATTTAATTTCTATCTTTTTTTTTTAGTTTTGAAATAATTCATAAGAACGTATGACGTCTTTTAATATAATTCATAAGAACCTTTTAATATAATTCATAAGAATCATTATGGAAGAGTAAGAAGGCAAATTTTGTTTCTAAATCTGTCATACATAGAGAGAGTAGTATCGTCGATGATATGTAACGCAACTTAAATTTCAAAGTGCTTGAATTTTTATTTTTATTTTTTTTGAAAAATGATGTTTAAGAAACTTTTTTTATAAATTTTTTAAAAAATATTTTAGAAATTATATTTCAAAATTTTAAATAAAAAATATTATTTAAAATTTTTTAATTAAAATTTTTTAAAAATTTTAAAAGGTGATATCTTAAAAATAATTAAACAAATTATTTTGAATAAGTAATTTTAAAAATAATAAAGATAATTTTAAAAAATTAAATAATTATATATATTTTTTATTTAAGTACGAATATTTTAAATAATATGGATTATGAAAAGAAATATATATTTTATAAATTATATATTATAAATAATTTAAATAATAAATTGATATTATAAGTCATACTTCTACTCCATATAGTCTAGTCTAATAAATTATATATTATTAAGAGAGACAATCTAATAAAATAAAATTTAATAAGTTGATGATGTGACGGAGACATTAAAAATCTTTGTATAATATATCTATCTATTAAAGATGATTTTACTACTTCCATCTTTACGTATTATAATAACAAAAGCATTATTCACATTGTTAATAATTTCATTTTTTTATGAAAAAACTAAGCACATTGGCATATGTTATCATCTTACTTTAAAGCTATTTGCTGGATGCCATTTTTCTTATTCCCTTTTCTTTATGAGTTATTTTTGAATGAATTGAATTCATCATTAATGTGAAGAATGGGGGAGGGTGTGGAGCTGTGCATCTAGAAGAGATCAACGATATTATTATTTTAAGAGTGGAAATCATTTATCAAGTCAAGTTGTCTGTCTGAGTTTATTATTTTCCTTTACTTTTCTCTCGTTGTCCAATCTAGTAAAGATTTGCAACGCATTCTTGACAGTTGACACGCCCGTTCATAAATAACGGCCAAGGCATATGACTATTCTTAATTACTTTATAAAATTGAATAAAAAAGGGATAAGATCGAATAAAATTAAATTAAATAGAAAGACATTAAAAATAAAATATATAGTATTTGATGCAAAATAAAATTATTAAAAATAAATAAATAATAATGATAAAAATAAAAAAATTATGATTTTGAAAAAATATCATCGAATGATGATAATTAAGTGAGATTGGACAACAAAACACTTAGAATAAATCAATTTTACGAATTTAATTAAAAATATTTTATCTCACAATAGTGAAATAAGGTAATGTGTCCGTTAAGATGAAATAAGATAATGCATTCATTATTAATTTTAATTTCATCCTTTTTGAATCAAACATGAAAATAAGATTATTTTTAATTTTAACTTTTCATCTCAATCAATTGTGGATCTAATCGTCCACGTGTATTAAAAAAAAAAAAGTTTCTTATGCCTCTTAGTTTTATTTGCATGAAATTTTATTATGTACTAAACTCCTCATTAAATTAGTTTTGCTTGCTTATTCAACTTGTCAACCATGTGTTTTTTTTTTCTTTTACGTCATGTTTTGTATGATTTTGTATTTATGTTCTTGCATATACATGTATAAATGGCATCAACAACTCTATTACAACAACTTCATTTACAACCCTACATTAGCTCGAGTAGTAATTAGTTTTGAAATAAGGATAAAATTACCTCGGTAAAAAATTTGAAAAAAAAAGGCATCAACCATGTTTAGTAATCAAATTCAATCTAGGTCAACATGTTAAAAGTGAAAATTTCTCTACTAAAAAGTCCACTTAAGAAAACACCCTTTAAGATGTTTCAAAAAACACACGCACTTACACACAAAATCTGCAATTTCTACCTATTCAAAATCAGTCTATAAGCATTTGAGGAAACCACGAAAATTAAATAAAAATGACCGTGTAATAAAATCTAGAAAAAATAACAAATGAATATGGCTATGTGGTTCTAGTTTTTTTTTTTTTTTTTTTTTTTTAAATTTAAGTGAAAGTTTATTTGGTTAATGACTCAGATATGATTTTAGGACTTACCAAGGAATCTCTATTTCAGATTTTAAAAACATTAAAACTTGTTTGAGCCAAAAAAAAAATTTGAGAAGCAATTTTTGTAAAACACCCGGTAGAGATTATTATATTAGCTTTGATATATGGGTAACAACGGGTTAAGTTGCAGCAAAATTTCAATAAAACCAAAACTAATTTGGGTTTAAAAAAATTAGAACCAAATCCAATTCAAATCGCTACTCAACTTAATCCAAATTAATTTGAATTGAATGGGGCTAGTTTAGTCGCTGGTTTAAGAATCATAAAATTTGTTAAATTATTTCAGCAATTCACATATACATATCAATCAAGCATGCAATATTTTAATCTGAAATGTAAATTTGACAATTATTTTAAATTAACCTTAAATATTATTTTGTTTTAAAGAAAATCATATTCATACACCACCATATTACTATAATATAACAAAAAAAATTTAAAGGTATTTCATCAACAAAGTTTGGAAAAAATGCATTACAATCACAAAAATAAATTTAAGACAATTAAAGTTACTATTTAGTTTAATAACATGAAAGATTGATGCATTTAAAATTTAAAATTAATTCTGGTTGGGATGGGTTGGATTGGTTTTTTAAGCTCCTATTTATGGACTACAAAGACTTTGAATGGGCTTAGTCAGAGCTTCCCATTAAAATTATGAGAGGAAATTACAAAAAATGAAAGTTTTTTATAAATATTTTTATTGATATTTGTTAAAGTTTTAAAACTTTCATAAATATCGTATTTTAATAAATATTTGCTAAAATATGAGTGGTACTTTTTTTAGGGCATGGTTGCTCTTCTTCTTTTTTGTAAGGTACCACACAATTGATAACTTTTTGGTGAAGTTCTTGTATCGTCAGCTCTCCTTTGTATTGTTACTGGCCACCGTTGACCTGCTCAGATCTGCTCCATGCCCTCATGATCCTCTTCCTGTCCATGTTGCTGCTCACCGATGAAGAAAAACCTTGTCCTGTTCGTGCTCACCATCTACTAGTTTGTGCTGCAGCTATTGCTCGTGCCCGTTGTTATTGCTACTACTGCTCGTCCATGCTCTTGTTGCTAAAGAAGAAGTTTGCTACTAGATCTTAGATGATGTGAGTCTCTCCGATCATTGACACCGGCAGTGGTGGCCCCAACAACCTTATAAATGTTATAAGCCCTCTATACAGTTTGATATTTGATATTTTTTGTATATTAATAGTTGTTAATAAATTTTTTTACAGTATTATATATTAATATTATACTAACTGTATATCAATATTATATCACAGTTTACAAGTTAAATTTATATCAATATTATACATATTAAATACCAACTTTTAATATATTAATATTTATTAATCAATGGTTTTTTTCATCACTAGATATCGATATTATACTAACCATAAACTAATGTTATACTAACTATATAATAACTATAAAACATATACTAATAGTTGTTGATCAATAGTTTTTGATATTAAGTTTGTGACTATATATAAAAATGAAAACGCTAGTATTTATGTTATTTTTTTATTTTTTAATAGAAATGTAATTTTTTCCCAAGTTATACAACCTACTGACCATAAGAACTGGGAAACGCAGACCCATGAACCATGGAATACTACCCAACCCAACCTCGAAAGCCCCAAACTGTGATTTAGTGAAATATTTTTAGATTATATTATAACATCTAAAATTTATACAAACTAGGACTCTCATACAAAACCTATATCAACCAAAATCTTAATTAAAATTAAAAGTTTAAAATAAAATAACTTCTAGTTAAACTTGACGCCAAAGGTGTATCCTACATCTTACATAAACTTAGTAAAGCAAGTTAGACCTGTTTTGATGTTTGAAGTATTGGTGTGGGTACATAACTGGTTGATGAGAAGCCAGAGCTTCATGGGCCTAAAATGGAAACGGTAGGACAACTTTTGAAATAGGCCCATATAATCGGATGAATTGGGTTCGAAGATTCCATCTCAAATAAATGAAAAAAAATATTTTTTTTTTATTTTTTTTTTAATGGGTTAAGCGAACCAAAAAAAATTATGAAAAAAAGAAAACATTAGATCATGTTGTGATTTGCAATGGATGGTTGTGATTTCAAATGAATTCTGGGTTTCTTTATGGTTGTAATATGGCTCGGTATATCACAACATTGGCCTTGTAGAAAAAAGGTTTATTAAATGATTTTTTTTTTCATTGACAGACATAACATCAAATAATTAATTATTTATTTGACTTAAAAAAGGGGTTTTTAAGAAAACCAATCATTAATTTGATATTACATTAACGGTGGTTATAATTTTTTAACTATTACAAGAAAATTAACACATTTTTAAAAAAAATTAAAATTAAAATTAGTGAGACCTTGTGCTCTACCATGGCAACACCACTGCCTCTAATTTTTTTCAAAACTTATGCTAGTGGGCAGTTTGGCCCATCAACTTTTTGACTCTGATAATTAAGTACTCATGAGTGATGACACGTAGCAAAAATCATTTCTTTCTAAAAAAAATTAAATAAAAATAAAAGGCAAGATTCCTATTGGGTCTTATCACAAAGCTCTTGGAAGATTCTTCTATTGGGAATATATTCAGCATCATAAATCAAATCGTACAATTTAATTCAATTAAAAATTCTACTAAATCCAGTTTTATAAAGCGAATTTTAATTTAAGTGGCGTGTGGGGGCTATCATTTAAAGCCCCTTTATGATAAATTAACTTCGTAGTTCCTCGGCTTTGTTGTTTATGACAAAAGCACGTAATATTGATTAATATATTCTCTTATATACAATTAATATATATTTACTATTCCTTGTGATTCCTTGTAACAAAGATAATGGTTTATATCATTCAGAGTTTAATATGTCATCTACATCATCAACTCATTAAAATATTCTTTAAAGTGGTTCAAGTGTATTAGACCTACAATTACATCGACTCGTTAAATACACTAATTATAATATTTTATTTATAAAATATATTTTTTAAAAATATTTATTATTCACATTTAAATTAAAAATATATACATAAGTATTTAATTTTATTAAAAAAATTATATTTTCATAATTATTTATTTAAAAGTATTTATAATTAAAATATCATATATATTAATAGCACCGAGGGCTTCGAGGGCTTGGTTTGTTGGAGACACAAGTGGCACTCAATGAGCCCCGGTTAAAGACACCCTTCCGTAATGAATTCTTTGTTGAAGAAATTGGATATTAAAAATCATATTAAAATTGGGAAGGTAGAAATGTATAAAGAAAGACATGTATATAAGAAATTATTTTTTAATTATAATGTTTTGAATTATATTTTTTTAACGATTATAAATATATACATTTTTTTACTAATAGTCATTTCAAAGTATTTATTCTTGTTTATTTAAAGTTATAACTTGCATCTGTCATCTGGTTGACGTGTTAAAAGAAAATTATTACCAATATGCTATTACAGGAAGATGTGATTATTATGTTTTAAGAAACAATTATTAGTACAAATCGTGAAGATCCACGTGAGAGGAAATTATCTTAAGAACGTCGAATTCAACTTTATGCTATCAATTTTGTACAATATAATTAATTTATGAGTACCCAAACATATATGAACACATCATACTAACCCCCTTTTTTTGTTTTCTTTGGAATTATGTTCTTATTGTTACAAACAATTACTCTTAACAAGACTTTGCGTCATTGTCCATATAACAGCTTCTGATTAATGTCCTGCAAGGTCGGTTTGATTTATTATGTTGGTTTGTCCTATCTCCGTATTTATTGATTGGAGCTATGCATGTCACGGGGAGGACTAGGAAATTATTTTTCTTTACAATCCCTTTTAAATTCAAGATGGATAGCTTGGTTTTGATTCTTGAACGAGATAAATTTAGTCCTTAGTGTATTGCAAGTTAACTAAGAAAAATGAAAATGTTAATCCAACTATAGTAATGTAACGATGTCGTGTGCACTGCATTCTTTTTCTTTTTCTTTTTTTTTTTTGAATTTTTTGAGTTTTATGTTTTAAATCAGTTTCATACACATTTCAAAATTAATCAACGTTCAAGCTACTGTAAGACCTTAAATGAAAGAGTTCTTATAACATAATTTTTTTCATATGCAAAACTCGAACTTAAAACCTCATGTTAAAGGATATAGAGTCTTGTTTACTTAACTCAACATCTATGTATTAGTCATATATGTTTAGAACATTAGTGTTTAAGAAATATTATTTATATAGTAAAAATTATAACTACATATGTATATAATTTTTTAAATTGTAACAATCTGGGCCCACCGTGATGATATTATCTTCATCTTAGCCACCATTGACTGGTTGCAAGGTTTTATTCTTGGCAAGATTCAAAATAGAGTCTTCCAAAAACGCTCGATATAATGAGACACTCTCGAATGCACATTTAGTCTAAAATCCCTTTGAAGTCAAACCGATGTGGGATATTAAAATGTACCCCCTTTTAGAGCAATCTCGTCCTTGAGATTCACACTTCTGGTATACACAGAGCAGCTTTGATACCATTTGTAACAACCTAGGCCCACTGTGAAGATATTGTCCCCACCTTAGCCACCATTGACTGGGTACAGGTTTTTGTTGTTGGCAAAACTCAGATTTAAGTCTCTTGAAAGTGTTCGGCACAACAAGACACCTTCGAATATACATTTAGCTCAAGAATCGCCCTAGAGTTGGAGCGATGTGAGATATTACATTATTAAAATTATATTTTTATACAATTATAAAATTGGTATATACCTTCGAGATATATGTTATTTATTTAAGTAATAGAATAAATATTACCATTGCACAAAAATGTTATTAAAATCATTCAATATTTTACGTTAATATGTTATTTTTTTAAGGTCCCCGCTTAAAACTAAAAGAAAGTAAAGCGTAAAAGATTCCAAAGTGATGAAATATGACTCTTTCTGTACATACATACGTTTACATGTATATATATATATATATATATATATATGATTGAGTGGTTGTCAAACTAATCCTTTCCTTGGCAATATTGCGTAATGATATCCAGTTATAAGATACGGTCTTGATTATATAAGATAAGTTTCACTTGGTTGATGAAGTTGTTTATCTAATAACCTAAGCCCACATTAGCATATTCATGACAGCAAATCTCATAAAAAGTAGCCAAGTGATTTTGTATAAACTCAAAACAGTCCCTACCATCGCCACAAAAAGTTCTCTACTCACTTAGAAAAATTAACCAATGATTGTCATCATGCCTCCTTCAGGGTACCCGCCTCCAAAGAAACATTATGCCTCTATATATATATATATATATATATATATATATAGGGCCGATCCGGAGTGGGGATCCAATTCTGAAAAAAATTGTATTTTTCCTTTAATTCCTTAAAAAAATAAAATTAAATAAAAAATTAAACATTACTTTTATTTATTTATTTATTTATTTATAACTTTAAAAAATATACTTTTTAAGAAATTATTTATTTATTTATTTTTTCTTTGTTAATAATTTGGTCCTTTATTTTTTTAGGGTCTCAACTTATTATTTCGTCTTAAGTCTCCAAAAATAAATAAACATACACCTTCATTTGTGGCTCTTAATGAAATGCAAGATTAGGATTTTTTTTAAAATAATAATAACAATAATAAGATAAAGAAATAGTTAGGCATGATTTGAAGAATCTTCTAGTCCAATGGAATTGGGCCACATGAACACTATAGTAAGCAAAAAGTTTGATGGCCATTGGTTGTCATTACATGACCATCATTATCACATGAAGCTAATCGAACCAAGGCATTTGTTTAATGAAGTCTCCAATTGGGTCCAAAGCTCCTCTTAATTTGTTTATCCAGTGGGGTGTATGATTGGAGCACTTCAACCTAATTATCACTACTAATATGTAGATTCATACATACATAATGGTCAGATTTGACTGGCAAGCCGGTTCTTTATGCATAATCTAAT
>JAJIYU010014239.1:0-13329 GCA_030144865.1 Tinospora cordifolia
TTTTTTTTACATACCTTTTTAATATATGTACTTAAATTATTATATTGTTCATGACTAAGAGAGTATGTTTTGTAGTTGCGTTTTGTACGATCTTCTACATCAAAAATCAAAAGTCATTCTTCCTATTTTATTTTAAATGTTGATCTGTGATGTAATGTTATACCGTAATGTTTAAATAGTTATTTATTATGCTCTTATAATTAATAAAAGATTAAATAAAGATTTTAACCACATACCGGTACAAGGTCGAAGTTGCACCGTGAGCATTCCAAACAAGAGTCGTGAGGAAATAGAGGATTTGAAATTGGTCATACCTTACTCTAATGAGTTTGAGTTCAGTATAGTAACTCTTTTCCTAGGGTCGGAATGCTGGAGGTATCCTTTCAATCTTTAAGGACAACAGAAACAACAAATTGATTGAATCATTTAATTCCTTGTAAGTGGTTCTTATGCATGTTTTATTTTGTCGAAATAATGAACTAAATATTTGAGATGATTCACTGGACTTTATAGCTCATCATTTATTTTTAATATCTTAGGAATTTGATTATCAAGGCTGCATGAGAATAAGTTTAATATGTAGAAAATTCTATTTAATCTCATTGTAGGGCATGTGGGCCCAAATTTATTTCATTTCATTATAAACAAAAGTTAAATTATTACTCTTAAAATTTTTCATTAAATAATAAAGGATTTATTTTATTTCATGGCATCAATGATTTTTAGAAATTATTTGTACATAGATTAATGTGCATATGATATTTCATAGATATGAAAAAGAAAATGAAACAAGGAAAATTTAACACGGGCCCATCTTCCTGGCGGCCCAAAAATATTGCAGAAAGATATCGTCAGATGACGTAGGCTCGGGCACGGAAGGCAAGGTGTTATATAGCAATTCCATGATAATCAAGAGCAAACTTGGGGGCGTGAGGATATGATGCGGGAGCTGTTCCCAGATTTTTTCCTACTTAAGGTATATTTTTTTAAATTAAATTTCGAAGAAAAAATTTCTTAAGCTGGGGAGATTGTAACAACTCAAATTTTCATGACACATTGACATGACGTATGAGTGTATATGCATCTTTAGCCCACTCAAAATTGGCAACCCACCCAAACATTGGTATCGGTTGGACGATTTGGTGTAGGTTGGCTTCTCCAATTCATGCCAAATCACCCACTTAAAATTATGGGGAGCTACACTTACTTTCTTTTTATTAGATATTTAAAAAATGATTTGTATTTAAGTTATAAAAATATATGAAAATTTTATATTAAATTATAACTAATTTTATATATTAAAAAATTATAGCTACTAGAACATATATATATATATATATAATGCATTCAAAAAATAAAAAGTACATTTTATTGCATTACAAATTAAGAAATATTTATATTTTTCATTGTATTAATTGCGTTCAACATTATATAATTTTATATTGTTTTAATTACAATCAACGCTTTATAATTTTTTGATAATTAGTGAAATACTTATAATTTTTAATATATTAATAATAAATTTATAATATAAAGTTTAATTTGATTTAAAACATTTAATTTTTTATAAATTATTTATTTTTATTTATTTGTTTACTTGTAGATATATTAATTTTTTTTAAAATTAATATAAAAGAAAATAATGAAGTTTATATGTAGAAATATTAATTTTGAACAAATAGTATAAATGAATATAAAAGAATATTTTTTTTAAAAGGGAGAAATGATGTAAATGAATTTGAGATGAATTAAAGTTTAGAAGAAAGTGATATTACTTATAAAAGATGTCTCTTCAAAATTGGAAGGATGGTTGGGCTGCTCCTACGGATAATTTGATGGCAATAAGATATGGTGCAAAAGAAAGTACAGGTGGCTATGAAAATAGAAGACGACACATATGGTTAATAGAGGCGAGACCAGCAAAGATAAATGTTAAGAAGATTAGATAACTCGTAGAAATAGAAAGAGATGAATAGATTTAGCAAAAATTAGGGGTGTCTAGATGTGAAGAATGGTGTCATACCTGTGATGGAAGGAAACATTATGGGTCCAATAATGGTAGTTTGCAAACGTGGATGGAATTGCAGAATATGTTGGCTATGCATGAAATAGGGACGTGGTTCAAAAATTGGCAACAATCTATGGTGGAGCAGAAAAAGGGAGCAAGGAACACGCTAAAAACAAAGGACAAAAAGGAAGTTCACGTCAATCAATCTGATGACAAGTAATCAAATGGGGGAACAATTCATGTTTGTTTAGGTCTCAGATAAGCAAAGGAGTGTGTAGACCACAGGTTGAAGAGAGGAAGGCAAACAAAATTACTCCCACGAAGGGGAAATGAGGATAGAGGAGAGGATAGTCTAGAAGGGAATATTAAAAAAGAAAAAGGAAATGAGGGCTTTAGCTAGGGATGCACAGTATCAAGAGGCTAGGACGATTGGGAGGGATCATGAATGGAAAAAGGCTTCAGCCAAGTGAGGAAATGTTCGAAGAAGAAGTGGAGGTGGCTGTCCCTGAGCAATCACTAAAGGATCAATGAGGATACGTATTAGCCTGGAATTGTCAGGATGTGGGGAACCCTTTGATAGTTCAGGCGCTGAAGCAGGTTAAACAGCATTCCCCCAACACCCATTTGCTATTCGAAACCAAGAACAAAAAAATGATGGAAAAACTTCAATACATTCTAAATTTTGTAAATTGCATCCCAGTTGATCCTATAAGGAAAGCAGGGGGTCTTTGTGTGACGTGGGATGAAGCTGAATACATCCAGGTATTATCATAGTCACAAATTTTCATTGAACTAAAAATAATTGACAGAAATAAGGACTGGTTTTGGAATCAAGCGGTGATGTATCTTACCTCGTGCCCCCTGATTAGAAGGTAACAAATGGGGATATTAACAGGGATGATGAGAAGGGAAGAGAGTGAATTTTTAATTATGGCTGGGTGACTTTGATATGATCTTAAGATTTTGAAAAAGTAGGAAAGATTGAGTGTGACTCAAAATCAATAGCAGAGTTTCAAGATTTCATGATAAAAAATAATTTGGATGATCTAGTATATAGTCCCAAAGTTTACTTGGTCTAATAGAAAACAAGGCAGCGAGTTAGTTTAAGAGAGGCTGGATAAGAAGGTAGCATCCAAGGGTTGGAAGGAAATGTACGATCAAGTTGTTGGACATTATTTCTTGTGGATCAGACCATACCATTCTCTTATTGGATAATGAGACTAAGAGGAAAAAAGTTTCATTAATCAATCATGTTCTATCAAAGATGGTGTAAGATTGAAGAATGTAGGCAGATTATTAGAAAGATATGGGATCAAAATACAAATACTTGTAACAGCAGATGTTTTTTGTCGCTTGAGGAAACTGCTCACAGTTAGAAACAGAACTTGACCGACATCCTTTAATGAGCAGTTTTTATTAAGGAAATAGAAACAGAACTTGACTGATTGTATAAAAGCAAAACAGCGAATTTCAGTAGAATTAGAGACTTGGAAGAGAAATTAAAGCAAACAGAGAATTTCAGTAGAATTAGAGACTTGGAGGAGAAATTAAAGGAAGCAATTGATCAGGAAGACATTTTTTGGAGAATCAGAGTTAAATGGGATTGGATAAGACTTGGAGATGGGGATACAAAGTACTTTTATGCAAAGATTAAGGCTAGGAGGAAAGTCAATCAAATTAAGGCTATATAAGATTAGCGAGGGTCTTAGTTAAAGGGTACTGATGTTATCTTGAATTATGCAGAGAGATATTACTCAAAGTTGTTGGAATCATCATTCAATACATAGTACCTTAGTTGTTTTAGTGCCTTTCCTATGAATGTAGATTCTTTAGAGAGTGAATAGCTGATCATACCTACTTCAGTTGAGGAGATAAAATATGTGGTCTTTTCCTATGGCCAGCCAAAGCCCCGGGACAGAATGGATTTCCAGCTGAATTCTTTCAAGAATTCTGGGACACAATTCATCCAAAAATACTGTATATGATTGAGAAATTCTTCCAGTTGGGTAAATTAGACAAGAACCTAAATAAAACATCGATCACTCTTATACCAAAAATTTCCAAGCCCAACATCCTTAAGTGATCTGAGGCCCATCAATTTACGCAATCTAGCCCTATAAAGTGATCTCCAAAATTCTTGCTAATAGCCCTAGTCAGATCATTGACAGATTAGTGGGCAGGTATCAGAATGCTTTTATTAAGGGAAGGCAAGTCTTAGATAATATCTTAATTGCCCATGAGATTATCCACTCAATGAACAAAAAGAAGAGGAATTTGAAAGAGAAGGAGGCTATTATCAAACTGGATATCTCCATGGCATATGATAGGGTGAAATGGAGTTTTGTGGACTTCATGCTTTAGAAATTTGGATTCCTAGAGAAATGGAAATTTCTGTGCATTTTTACAGTTTCCTACAAGATAATAATGAATGGTGATCTTTAAAATACAATCATTCCTAGTAGAGAGATCCTTTTCTCCCTTGCTCTTTATTTTAGCTCAGAGGCTCTTTCTTTTCTAATATCCAAAAAGATTAGCCTGGGTAGATTAGGTTATTTTCAATTCCCATAGATAGGAGTTAAAATCTCTCACAATTTTTTTTTCTTTGGCTGATAACACTTTTCTTTTTTGTGAAGCTAATGTGAGAAGGTTCAAGCGTTTGGATAGTGTAGAAAATTTATAAAGATAGCTCAGGCCAATTAGCCAATGTCCAAAAGAGCAACATTATGTTTAGTGGGAACGTGAATAAGTCTAAGAAAAATTTTCTATCCAACATTCTTCGCATGTCCCATTCATGTGAAATGGGGAAATATTTGGGAATTAGACTAGATGCAGGAAGGAAAAAGTAGGCCTTGGATAATATGTGGGGAAAGCTCAATGCTAGAGTTATGGGGTGGGAGGAAAATCACTTATCAGAAACGAAATTTTAGTTAAGCTGCTGGACAAATGGATTCCCCGTATCTCGTGCCTTGTTTTAAAATTCCAAAAGCATCTATTGAAGAATATTCTAAGAAACAAGCTGAATTCTAGTGGGGGATCCCACAGAGACTCTAGGAAAATTCACTGGCGTGGATAGCAAAACTTATGTTTTCTTAGGAAAGGAGGTATCTGTTTTAAGGTTTGGAGATGTTTAATATAGCTCTCTTAGGGAAGTAGATTTGGAGATCGATAAATGACAATTATATCCCTCCTATTTCAAAAGAAAAGACTTCATCTAGGTTAGTTTGGGGAAAAGATTGTCGTGGGGTTGGAGGAGTTCAATAGTAGGGAAGGAATTAATACAAAAGGGAATTTGATGGAGAATATGCGATGGTAGAAAGGTAAATATCTAGACCGATCCTTGTGTTCTTAGGCCAATTTCATCTAAGATTATTATTAATCTATTACTTTTAAATTTTTATTTCATCACTGGTGTGATAAATTGTAATATTTCTTATGTGAATTTTGTCTTCTGTATCTATATATATATATACACTTGGAAAAATGATTCATTAGAATGTGAGACTTCCTTGTTATTATTAACACACTATTTTTAATCAACCAAGTCAATTTGTCATTCTTGTCCCTAAAGTGTTTAATTTTATTTTTAGGGTCTCTGACCTCAGATTTATGGGTTTATGTTGTTTTGAACTTTTCAACCCTAAAGTGTTTAATTTTATTTTTAGGGTCTCTAAGCTCAAATTTATGGGTTTATTTTGCTTTGAACTTTTCAACTCTAAATTTTGTAATTAATTATTTATTTTTCTATTTATGGAACCTATTTTAATATTAGTGTAATTTAATATTTATTCAAAAATCTTTAGAATTTTTTGAAGTATTAGTTAAGATTTTAGGATAATAAAATATCATGTATTCACCTTTAATCTTTATTTCAATTAATCTAAATTCTATTCTTGTAGGTTATAGTACTAATTATCAAAACCCTCTCTCGAGGTGCCTTGATCATATCAATTTCTTCCCTACTATCCCCTCTTGATGCGTACAGTTAACAAACCAATGCAATAAATATAGAAATCATGTGCAACTTTCTATAGAATCAACAACCTCTCAGTTAATTAATTTTGATAAGTTTATATTCTGATTATCTAATTTTTAAACCTTTCTCTCAAGTTAGTTCAACAATTTAAAAGCAGTTTATAGGTGGTTAATGAATAAAAAACATTAAGAACATACTGTACAGATTTGATCTTATTCTTCAGTTCTTTTCCTTGTTCACTGTATTCTGAAGTAACAACTAAATAATAATGAATTACTCGAGATGTCTATTTATATTATCTCTAAAAAGACTCTTATGAAACCTTACTTGTACACGAACTCAGATGCGTAACTTAATCACCCTCGTCGCAAGAATGCGGTCCTGTACTGTGGTTACATGGTATATTTCAAAATCCCAAAAGTCTAATGCCTTTGTTGGTTGTTTTTTTGTTTGTTTGCAATCTTCCCACCGAAATCACACTCTTAAATCGTGCCCATAGCCTTTTCACTACAACTACCTATTTTGCACTCAATTGTGTTTCTAGTCATGCCACAATTAATTGGCTCAATTTAGTCTTCTTCCATTGTAACACCCCAATTTTCGACCGGACCTCCATTTATGTGTTACCTCACGTGTGGAACGCCGACCGATAAAAATCAGGTGCTACTTAAAAATTTCATTTCGTCAAAATCTCTTTCTTCAAAATCAAGTTTATAACAATTTGTTCTCATGTCAATCTCTGAAAAATTTCTCATACAAAACAAAAGAATTAAAGTAATTTCTCAAGACATTCACCAAGTTCCTTCATATAAGTCATCAATAATGTAGCGAAAAATACTTTAAAACTATTCATTCAACCCAAAATCGTTAAACAAGGATAGCCATTGAAACATAAAACAACCAAAGTTAAACTAATGTAGATACATTAAAATAATCTAGTAAAACACATAAAACATGACCTCTAAGTCACCTTTTTCAAACGACCTCCCCAATGAGATATCCACTCAACATAAGTCTTCCAATGTACGTTAACATACTTCATATCCAGGTGTACCTGAAAAATAGAAAAGGGAATGAGCTTGAAAGCTCAGTGGATCGATCCTACACATCACATGCATTATACAGATTCAATCAAAAACATTACAAACACTTCCAAACATTAAGCGTTCAAACATTCATTTGTTTTAGTTGTAATCTAAGACCGGAAGAGGGTTGAAATGTCTCTCGCTATTCAATCAAATCTCAGAAGGTTCCAATAACCATCTAAAATCAATCAATACTCACATCACAGTCTAAGAGAGAGTACTTATCGCGACTCATACCGTCTCCCAAAGACTTTGAGCTGTCACAGTCAGCTCCAGGTAGAAATACCTACGATCCGCCTTGTAGCTCGACAATCTCAAGCAGTGACATATAGGAGATGTCACCACGATCCGCTTCAAGCTCGTCAATCGCATTGGTACGTGGATTCTTAATAATCCATCGTCTCATTTTGGTTTTACAAACAATTCCAATCATGCCAACTATCATACATATCATGAAAAATAGATCAAATAATGCAGGTTATTCACATGAGTAAATAATGAGATCTAAATGTATGTTTTCTTATTAACGCATGCTATAGATAAACAAAGCACAATTAAAATAAATCATCACCCATCATTCAAGCACGCCAAATAAGTTCATTGAATTTCCTAACAAAATTCTATTAATCCTATAACTATTCAAATAAATGCTTTGAATCTTAAGTCTATATAATATATATGAGTAAGGAAGTCACGCCCACCTGAATTCCTCGATCTTCAGGGTTCCTTGCTTTCCTTCGAGATTCTCGATACGCTAAAATATATAAATCTGAAATTTAACACTTAATAAAATTACTTTTAAGCTTAAATAATTTCTAAGATAATTATGGAGTTCAAACATTACTTCCAACTAATTCAAGGTTATTCAAGAATTCTAAAATTTGATATATTCTAATTAAAATAGTTTCTAAGTATTCTAAGTTTCCTTAATTTGAAATTTTAACTTTAATAATTTACTTAGAGGCTTTTATCATATAATCAAAGTTCTAGTAACTTAATCGTTGTAATTTAAATAATTTATTAACCTCATGATCAATTTAATTACGAACAAAATAAGACTTCTAAACGTCCCAAGTTTAGTTTGAAGTCTAAGATTTTAATATTTTCTTATAAAAGATTTTTAATTCAAGAAGTTTATTATTATTATTATTATTATTATTTTCATGTTGTCAACTACTCTAAATTAATGAACTCTAAACTAACAAAATTATTGATAGGTTGGGGAACCATTTCCCCAATTCTAATTGAAAAGGTTGATTAGTTTAATTTCATTAAACCAATTAATCCTCTTGTTCAAGAATTAACAATTAATCTAATATTAAATTTATTTAATTTCAACTATTAAACAAAATTTTCTAAATATGTTTTCACAAATGATTTATTAAATTCTTATTTGCTCCTAATTTCTAAATTAAATTTTTTATATCTAAAATTACTTAAAATAATTTTTTTTTCGTATTATCTAAACTTAAAAAATATTCAAAATTTACCTCGCATTGTCGTCTTCGTGCAAACTACGTCAACGACGAACTCTTTCTGCAACTCAGTTCGCCGTCAAGCAAAACAATTCACGTTCATCACCTCAATCCGTTCAGACAAGAAACTAAAATCACTCACTAACCCAAATCACTACTCGCGGTCCACAAGATGTCTCAGCAGCTTGTATGTCACAATCCTCATCATAGACCCGCAAGGACACACACACATATATCCCAAACACCACGGCCAGCAGCCCCAATTGCTGATCTTCATCCTTCGTCACGCACATAACAGCTAGCATCTATCTCCCTTTCACGGTCAAATAGCAACAACCAAATCGCGATCTAGAAGTAGCATACCCATAACATACCAATTTCCGCTCAATTCATGTTCAATAACATACCATACCCATAACCAGTAGAACTGCAAACACTTTTTTTCAGTTAATTAACGCACCAGCAGCAACATTCGATGCTGCTGCACCTTGTTCTTCATTCCAAACCCCGAAACTAATCCGAAATCCACGCCCCTTAGCTTCTTTACCGGATTTTCCAGCAACCACAACTGCCCAATGTTCTTCAACGCACCCCATCTTCTCCGTTCGGCAGCAGAGAGCAGCGGTAGTAGTAGCAGCAATACACTATAACTCCCTTTTTTCGGTTCTTCCTCCTTGCACAGTTTCTTCTTCGTTCAGCATCAGGGATAGTAGCAGCTTGAGCAATTCCTCATCATCTTCCCTGCTCCCTTCTTCTTCACGGTCTGCATCTCACAAGAGCTTCATCTTTTTAAACTAGCCACCATCGTCCCTTGCCTCATCTTCTTCTTCGGTTCATCCTGTTGCAGCAACCAACAAACGCAACCAACTGCTCCTCTTTTTCGTTTCCACGGACCAGCAGCAACGCAGAGCTAGAATTCTCTAGTTTTCTCCTCTTCGTCCAGCCTTGGAACGCACATAGCTAGCATTCTTCTCCTTCTTCATTCTTTATCTAGCAGTAGCAGCAACACACACACACCCTCAAACACAAAACCCCTTGCAGTTCGCTCAAAACAGAGCACCTTTGATGCTCTTCTTCTTCATCCAACTAAATCGCAACATCTCCTTCAACCTCCCCTGTTCGTCATTCTTCAACAACATGAAGAAATCTTGATTTGTTTCTTTCCTCTGTTTTAACAACCACAAACCAAAAATCAAACCAGAAAATCCAAATTTTTTTTGCTTCCTCTTCTTCTGTTACACCGAACGCCCAAACCTAGAAAATCAAAATCCCAATTTCAGTTTTTCAGATGTTTTTTTTTCTCGTGTACAGTTCCCTTTTGAACGTCTCAAATCCAGAGTTTCTCCCAATCTGGATTTTTCTTTCATCTTCCTTCACCGCCCAACATGCCACTCTAAATCCAGAAATTTCTGGTTAGCTCAATGCACCAGAATTTCCAAAAAATTTCTTTTTTTTTTTCACTTGAGTTATTTGAACTTTATATTATTAAATCATATATACATATTAATAATATAATTCTCTTCTTTATTTTAATACTTTTATTATATGCATAAATATTTTTTTTTTCGATCATCAATTTATTCTAACTTTCGAATCACTACTTTCACTAAAGAATAATATTTTTCAATGTCACATTTCATTCTATGTATTTATTATTATTATTATTCTTTTTCCTAGCTAATATCAAGCTAATTTAAGTCAATCTTGAATATCCCTTTATTATTTTATCTATCTTATTCCTATATACGACATGGTCAGATCACAAAGTTCCAGGTGTTACATCCATTCCCTTTTTGCGCCACAAATTCATGTTCCAAATTTTTTTTCCAATAGAGTCATGCTTCATACGCTATAATCACCATTCTGGCATTCAAACATCACTTTGCTTCATGCGCATGGGTTTTGGGCCTGACGTGATGGGCTTGTTGATTGGGCCTTATTTTGTATTGGGCCATGGCTTATGTTGCATTCTTTTGTCTTTCCATCTTAATTTCTTTGCGTGTACATCTCTTTTCGATCTAAACCTGCACAAGCAATTGAGGATCCTTTCCTCGAACATTAAATCATAATTATAAATGATAAAAACCATATTAAAATTTTTAAAATACATAAATATATGCAATGCTCTTAGAAATGCTTAGGCACCTAATTATAAATAAATATATTATATTTCCTACCTATACTCATGCAAAATGTATATAAAACATATATAATAATGTTAGTATGCAATGCAACTAACGGTCACAACGAAAATATAACCTATGTTGCATGGCTTGCTCCATCTACTCCACTTTGACATGATTAGGTCATGCTACGGGTGCTACTACCTCTATTATACATGACGCTGAAGTCTACTCCTTGAGATCTACTCCTATGTTGCACTAGTTTTAATGTTGCAGTCCCTATAATAATCATTCCTATTAGCATTCTACCTCTTATTCACATTTCCTGCTACCTATTCATACTGGCACTATCTTTATACTTTTGTACATTCACCTTGCCATTAATTTCCACCTTCTAATTTTCTTAAAGAAAATAAGTATGTTCTTTAACTACGACTACTCGTATGAGCTAGTGGGACAACCTCTAGATCAGCTGGTGAAACTGAGGTTTGCTTAGCAACCATGCTTTCTAGGACGGGATAACCCATCTCCTTTTCAATGTTAGCTTTACTCGGGACAAGACTTACCTACTATCAGCTCAACTTGCAATTTTTGTATCCAAATTGTAATACCCCAATTTTCAACTGGACCTCTGTTCACGTGCTTCCTCATGTGTGGATTGCCGCCCGATGAAAATCAAGGTGTTACCAAAAATTTTCTTCTGTCATAATCTTTTTCTTCAGAATTTAGTTCGTAATCGTTAGTTTTCAAGTTAATGTCTATAATGATATTCTCATGCAAAACAAAAGAATCAAAATAATTTCTCAATACATTCACTGGATTTCTCAAGATAATTCATAAACAATGCAACGAAATAACTTTAAAGACTATTATTAAAATGAAAATTGTTAAACAAGAAAAGTTATTTAAAGATAAAATAAACCAAAGTTCAAATCAACGAAATTACATTGAAACAGTCCTGTAAAAATACATAAAATATGACCTCTAAATCTCTTATCTCGGATGACCTCCCTAATGAGGCATCCAATTAAACTGTGAGTCTTCTGATGTAAGTTAACATATTCTATCTCTAGATGTACCTAAAAAATAAAGCGAAAGTGAGCTCAAAAGCCCAGTGGATTGTTCCTAAACATCACATGCATTATACAGACCCAATCGAAAAACATTACAAACACTTTCAACACATTAGGCGTTCAAACATTTTTTTGTTTTAGTCGGAGTCTAAGATCAGAAGAGGGTTAAGATGCCTCTTGGTATTCCTTGTGATTCAATCTACACGTAATCATAGAGGCCTCAGGTACTGGTACCATCTAAAATCAGTCATATCTCAGCATCACAGCCTAAGAGAGAATACTTACCATGGCATCGTACCGTATCCCAAAGACTTCGAGCTGTCACAGGTAGCTCCGAGTAGGAATACCTACGATCCGCCTTGCAGCTCGTGGATCGCACCGGTACGTAGATTCTTAATAAACCTTCGTATTATTTTTGTTTTTACAAACAATCTCAATCACATCAAGCATCACACAATACACTAGAGAAATAATTCAAACTATGCATGCAAGTCACCATGATAAGATGGATTAGTAAACAATAAGATCTAGATGCATTAGTAAACAATAAGATCTAGATGCATATATTCTTAGTCATGCATGCCATATTTGAGTAGATCCAGATGCAAGATCATGTCATGAACTAATTACGCGTGGATTAAATTATTCATCATACATGACACATCATTCAAACAAGCCAAACAATTTCAATCAATTTCTTAATAAAATTCTAATAACCTAGAACTATTCAATTAAATGTTTTGAATCTTAAATCCATATAATACATATGAGCAAAGAAGTCACGCCCACCTGATTCTGCCGATCTTCAGGGCTACCTTGCTTTTCGTCAAAATACTCGATACTCTAAGTTTGTAAATCTAAAATTTAAAAATCAACAGAACTTCTCTAAATTCCTAACTCATATTTAATTTCATCCAAAATACAATTATGCTTAATTAATTTCTAAATTGGCTATAAAGTTTAAATATGAATTTTAACTCATTTTTATTCATGTTAAAATAAGGATTTCAAAATTGATATAAAATCATTTTAATTTATTCCTAAATCTTCAGTGTTTATGCAATTTAGTTTTAAAATGTCCTTAAGTTTATTTTTCTTTTATTAATTTAGACTTTTAATCTAAAAAATAAAACTCTCATAATTAATTTTCAAGTTTCTATGATTTATTCATTTCTAAATAAACTTTTATTTAGATTAGAACTAATAATTTAAAATAATATTACTTAAATTTGAGTTCTAAAAATAATTTACTCATGTGTAGTTAGTCTCATTCCACTTAATTAAGATTTTTATATCTAATTTGAACTAAGCTCTAAAATATTATTTTATCACCTAAAAATTCATAAGTTTCTCTTTTTAAAATAAATTATTCATCTTCAAAATATTAAATCTAAATTATAGATTTCTTAAATTCTAAGTTTCAAAATAAAATTATTTCATCAAAAGACTTTTTCCTAAATAATTTAATTAATTACTATTTCAATAAAAGAATTTTAATATTTATTATTACATCTTGCTTCTAAATAAAATTTAATTTCTAATATTTGAAACTTCGAATTTCCTAAACTTTGATATATTTCAATATTCATATT